>JAJPUD010010802.1:1876-34696 GCA_023553655.1 Myrmecobius fasciatus
GATTAGGAGGGAAGCATCTAATTGGGAAATCATCTTTACATTCAATGCTTCTGATAAAGGCCTCATTTCTAAAATATAAAGAGAATTGTCTCATATATATAAGAATTCAAGCCACTCTTCAATAGATAAATGGTCAAGGGATATGAACAGACAATTTTCAGATGATGAAATTAAAACCATCTCTAGTCATATGAAAAGTTGCTCCAAATCACTATTGATCAGAGAAATGCAAATTAAGACAACTCTGAGATACCACTACACACCTGTCAGATTGGCTAAAATGACAGGAAAAGATAACGATGAATGTTAGAGGGGATGTGGGAGGGCTGGGACACTAATACATTGTTGGTGGAACTGTGAACGGATCCAACCATTCTGGAGAGCCATTTGGAGCTATGCTCAAAAAGTTGTCAAACTGTGCATACCCTTTGACCCAGCAGTGTTTCTACTGGGCCTATATCCCAAAGAGATCTTAGAGGAGGGAAAGGGACCCACATGTGCAAGAATGTTTGTGGCAGCCCTTTTTGTAGTGGCTAGAAACTGGAAACTGAAGGGATGCCCATCAATTGGAGAGTGGCTGAATAAATTATGGTATATGAATGTTATGGAATATTATTGTTCTGTAAGAAATGACCAGCAGGACGATTTCAGAGAGGCCTGGAGAGACTTGCATGAACTGATGCTGAGTGAAACGAGCAGAACCAGGAGATCATCAGGCACAGCAACAACAGTATTACATGATGATCAATTCTGATGGACATGGCTCTCTGCAATAAAGAATTGCCTCAAACCAGTTCCAGTTATTCACTGAAGAAAACCATATACACCCAGAAAGAGGGACATGAAATATGGGCCACAACGTAACATTTTCATGATCTCTATTGACATTTGCTTGCATTGTGTTGCCTTTCTCTGATTCTTTTTTTTTTCTTGTAGATAGGATTTTTCTTGCATAACTTCTCAAGCATTTCAACATTATTAACATGTAGTGGACTTCCTGCCATCTGGGGGAGGGGAGGGGACTGGGGGTAAAATTTGTATTGGAAAGCTTTGTAAAGATCAAGGTTGGGGAACTACCCATACATATGTTATACAAATAAAAAGCTTAAAATAAAAAAAATAAAATAAAATTGTGTCAGAACAGAAAAAATAAAAAAAAATGTAATTATTTCAAGATATTTCACCTGTGACCACAACTCATCCTGAATTCATCTTTTCTAACTATTCTTCCTTTCTTCCTCCTAGACTCACCCCCTACATACAGATGCACCAGCCCGAGAAGAAGAGAAAGATTATTCTTTGCTCTTCACTCTGTCATCCATTCCTTTTCTATTGCCACAATTACTAAGGAATCTTGCTCTGTCTTAAAGTAAGGTCTATCTTTTTGTGACTCCATTTGTGGCATTTTCTTGGCAAAGATACTGGAATGGTTTGCCATTTCTTTCTCCAGCTCATTTTATAGATGAGGAAACTGAGACAAACAGGGTTAAGTGACTTGCCCATGGTCATATATCTAATAAGTATATGAAGCAAGATTTAAATTTAGAAAGATGAAGTTTTCCTGACTCCAGTCTCAAGACTCTTTACTGCAACATATTGCTACTGCACCGTAATGCATATTTTATTGGGGAAAAAAATGAGACTATTTAACAAGATGTCTCTCTTCTATCCTTTTCCTTATTTCATATCATTCACATGCCTTCTACTGTTTTCCATTCATTCAGCACTGCCTCATGAGAAGAAATAGCCTTTCACTTTGCCAATGCAATCCCCCCATGCACATAAGTAATATGAAACTACCTGATACAGCATATTGCCCCCTCCGCTATGTAGATCTCTCACATATCCAATTCCATGTTGCTGGCTACTTCACTAATGCCTTTAAATATGTCCCCAGTAAATATTGCCCCATCATCCAAAATCCCTCATTTATTTTATCTATCCCTGCTAGTTATGATTCTATATTTTTTCTTGGTTTTTTGGCTAAATTTCTTGAGAGCAGTTTTCATTGAATAATGAAGACAGAAGCCAAATGACAAAGAATTAAGAACAGAGTGAAATGGAAGGAGTTGGAGGCATTTATTATTAACAGCTGGCTTCTCAAGAAGTTTAGCCAAAAAAACCCAAAAAAATTAGCTATTAATCTCTTAATCTCCAACTCCAATAGTCTTTTCTCAATCTTCACACTGCTTTTCTCTTATTACTCTGTAGGGTTTCTTAAAAACTGCTGTCTCCTAATATTTCTCCTGTATGATTGATTAGTCCTGAGTATCCTTATCTGACTCTTCCTCCACTATACTTTGTAATCATCAGCATCCTCCAAGTATCTCTACCTGATCATGCTTCTACTTCACTAACTACACTATTTTACTTGGTGATTTCATAAGCTCCCATGAATTTAACTATTATCTCTATGCACATTATTCTTAGAGCTATTTGTCTAGCAATAACTACAGTCTTAACCTTTAGCCTAGCATTTCCAATAAAAATAAAGTCTTATACAGTGCCCACTGTATAAGTGGAACTCCCAAACTGTGGCAGCCATAGCTTTCTCAGGTAACCCAAGATAATAAATTAGCAGAGAAATAAAAACAGAAAAAAACATCACTCTGAAGTGAGTCATATATTTCTCTAGATTAGACATTGTTACAAATCAAATTATATATATGTATATGTATATATATAAATTGATTTGTAACAATGTGCATTATATATATTGTATATACATATATATATATACAATGTAACAATATATACATATATATATATACATATACACACACATTTATGTGCATCTATTACCTTATGAAAGAGAATTATTCTTTTTCTGAAATTTTTAAAGAGGGCATACCTGGGCTCTTCTCTTCTGCCTCCTGCCCTATTCATTACTACATATTCAATATCTACTACAACAATCTTGTTACATGTATTCTAGATGGTGTCAATACCTATTATTCTTGTGTCATACATATCATACATATCATATCTTGTCATACATATCATACATAGCACAGGGAGCGGTATTTGTGATAAAAAGGTATTTCTTATGCATACATATGATATATGTACATATATACCACCGGTATATATATATGTATATGTTTGTGTAATCATGTCAATATATATGTTCAGGTGTATATGTCACAGGTGTTATAATGTGCAGTGTGATATGTGTTTATATATAGGCACATTGTGTAAATGTCTCCATAAATATTTTGTATACATGAAGGCTATATAGATTTCTGATAAAAATATGTCACATTAAACATATTTTCCCACTTTTTCCCCTTATATATACAATTAGAACAAATTCTTTTGTATTAATTGAATTGAATTTAGAAAGATCTGTAGGGTTTTAGGCTATAATGCAAAAATTATATTATCATGTACAGACAGCAACATTTAGGACATTTTATCATCTGTAGAGACTCCTTTTAGATTTGGTCTAAACACCTTTTCAATTGAGATCTGCTGAATTTCCTTCATAAAAGCAAAAGTCAAAAATACCTATGTCAAACATGTTTCCTTGTTTTATTCCTCATTTGACATTAGTGATCAGATAGTTATTGAACAAGGCTATCTGTTATGTCCTTGAAGGAATCTTAAACAATTTTGACATATATAAAGGAAATATCTTGTTGGAGCAGAGATTTTGCAGAGCATTTTTCTCTACTTAATGAAATACTTTTTATATAAAACAACTAATAAGCTCAGTGGCATCTTGCATCCTCCACACCTTTCAATCAATTGTATAATCATAAAGATTTTGTTTGCTGTAGAATATCACTTGTAAAAGCCTTCCTATTCTCTCTCTAATAACCTAATCAAGAATGTCCTTGACACGTGTAGATTTTCCTCACAAAATACTATATAGATGGGAAACTAAGTATATGCTATAAAAATAAGGACTTCTTAAGAACAAGCTTTTTGAAGAAATAGTGATTTTAAAATGCTTACAGAATAAGGGTAAGTAAGGGACGAATATGTTTTAGTTTATTCAATAGCCATCTTCTTGTAGTTGTCTTTATTCCAAGAAGAAAAAAAATCATGCATCAAATCCTTTCATTTTCAGAAATTCTACCCTGAGTGCTCAATTGGCAGTCCCAACCATGTTTTATTCTTTTCTCTAGTCATCTTCTTATCAACAGCCTTTCCACTATATTCTATCATTCCTACTTTTCTCAAAAGTCACACTTTCCAGGTCGGTCTGGAATCATAATCAAGTCAATGCTTTTGCTGTTACTAGAACAGATATATCAGTCTTTGGTTTCACTCATCAAACCATTGATTTCCTGAACCACAACACTGCCCCCCCAACCTTTATATGCCCATAGCCACAATTCTCTTAGATGTAACAAGTCAACAACTTCTTACTATTTGCTTACTACACAGCAGATTTTATGCTAACTGCTAGGGATTCAAAAGAAAGGCAAACACACTAATTGCCTTCTAAGAGTTCACAATCTAATGGGGGCAGGCTCTCTCTAAATATAGATGTAGATGTAGATATAGATATAGATGTAGATATAGATATAGATGATATAGATAGTAATGGATAATTTACCTATCAAATCTTTGGATAAGGGAGGAATTTATGACCAAAGAAGAATGAGAGAACTTTATGAAATGCAAAATGGACAACTTTGATTACATTAAATTGAAAAGGTTTTGCACAAACAAAACCAACAAAAACAAGATTAAAGGGTATGTACAAAGCTGTGAAGATATTTTTGCATCCAGTGTTTCTGATAAAGGTCTCATTTCTAAAATATATAAAGAGCTGTGTCAAATTTATAAGAATAAAAGGCATTCCTCAAATGATAAATAATCAAAGAATATGAATAGGCAATTTTCAGATGACAAAATTAAAGCTATTTATAGTCAAATGAAAATGCTCTGAGGGCAGCTAGGTGGTGCAATGGATAAAGCATCAGACCTGAAGTCAGATCTGAGTTCAAATCTGGCCTCAGACACTTAACACTTCCTAGCTGTGTGACCCTAGGCAAGTCACTTCACCCCAATTGCCTTAGGAAAAAAAATGCTCTGAATCACTATTGATTAGATAAATGCAAATTAAAACAACTCTGAGGTAGCACCTCACACCTTTCACATTGGCTAAGATGACAGGAAAAGATAATGATAAATATTGGAGGGGATATGGGAAAACTGGGGCACTAATGCATTGTTGGTGAAGTTGTGAAATGATTCAACAATTTTGGAGAGTAATTTGGAATTATATCTAAAGGGCTATCAAACTATGTATACCTTTTGACCCAGCAGTGCCACTATTGGGTCTGTATCCTAAGGAAATCATAAAGAAGGGAAAAAAGACCTGCATATACAAAAATGTTTGTAGCAGTTCTTTTTATGATACCAAAGAATTGGAAAATGAATAGGTGCCTATGAATTGGGAATTGCTGAATAAGTTTTGGTATATGAAGGTAATAGAATATCATTGTTCTATTAAAAAATGATGAACAAGTTGATTTTAGAAAGGCCTGAAAAGATTTACATGAACTAATGCTGAGCAAAACAAGCAGAACCAGACACACATTGTATACAACAGTACAGTTGTACTATGATCAACTATGAAAGACTTGGTTCTTTTCAGTCATTCACTAGTCCAAGGCAATCCCAATAAATTATGAATAGAAAACTCCATCTGCAGCCAGAAAAAGAACTAAGGAAATTGAATGTAAATCAACACATGCTATGTTTTTTTATGTTTTTTTTTCTCTTCTGTGTTTTTTTTCTTTTGTTCTGATATTTATCTCTCAACATGATTCATAAAGAAATGTATATTTAAAATTCAATATACATGTATAACCAGATTCATAAATAGGGTATTTTTAAAAAGTTAATATACATGTATAACCAAAAAATAATGAAAAAAAGATAATGGGCCCTAAAAAAGTAATAGGGAAGAGAGAAACTTTTTCTGAAAAGAATAATTAGTTAAAAATTAGATATATAAAATTTAATATGTCTATAGGATCCAGTCCAAAATATTTAGTAGACATTTAGAGATATAAGCCTAGAGGTGAGTAGACAGGTAAGAGTTGGATAAAATAATCTGAAAATTATCTTTATAGAAGTGATAATTGATTTCATGAGAGGTGATAAGATCTCCAAACAAAATAGTATGGAGCGGAAAGCAAAGATTACCAGGACAGAAACTTGGGGGACATCTGTGGTTAGTAAGCACAACCTTGATGCAAATCCAGCAAAAAAGACTGAGGAACTGTCAAAATAGTATAAGGAGTTCCAAAAGAGAGAAAATTATGGAATCTTAGAAAAAAGAGCTTTTTTGGTGGTGGTGGTTGTTTCTTATTTTGATTTGCTTTTTTAATTCTGTACCCCGTGATTTGGCCATTTTTTATTAAAAAAAAAAAAAAAAAAAAAAAAAAAAAAAAAACTTTTTTACTCATCAATTCATTCATTCATGTACAGAGAGCATAAGCAGATCATCATTTTCTGAGTTTTTTTTTTTTTTTTCTAGTAGACCTAGATGGACCTCATCTTAAATAAGGTCTTTTTCTGAATATTTAAAGTGACAATTGTATTAAAATGGTTATAGCTATTAGATGGCCTGAGATTAATTGGATTAGCATAAAAAGTCAGAAGGCTTAAATTGTGGTTTTTGTGTGTGACAATGGAGATAGATATTAGAGAGAATTTGTTCCTTATTAAACTTTGGAAGACAAGTACTTTGTTATACCCTAGTGGCATAAAGTTCAGTGAATGTAGCTTCATAAGAGTCTTTTATTTCTCCAGCTAACAATAGTTATGCATGTAGAGGAACAATTTATTCAAGGGCAAATGTACATATGAAACAACAGGCTTTGTTCCATTTGGGATTTTTATCAACTCTTTGGTTGCTTTCTTTTGAGACTGAAATGCTTCATGATCATTCATTTGAAACTCTTGAAAAGCCAGTGTCCTAGAAACATAGGCATTGGCACAGTAGCTTTCATATTCAAGGATACCGTGTGTCTTTATGGATGCTCTATCAAAACAAAGTAATTTCCTCTCCTCTTCACAGTGTCTACCCCAACATTAAAGCAGTTAAGTGAGGAGAGCCAAAATCAGGGACTCTTTGCCTAAAATTACACAGAGCATGGTTTGATTAGAGACCTAAATCAATTGTATCAGGGGACCAAAGGAAAATTTAGAATGAAGTATTTTGTTTATGTTCTTAGTTATTCTCTTTAATTGAGATCTATTTGTTTATTTATTTTTATATTCTCTATCTAATTTTAGTCGGGTTTGCTATCTCATCAGAGTAGGGAACCAATACATCTATAACTTTTAGTCTTAAAGCATTGCTTGACCCAATTCAATGATCCAGCCAGTATATTCAGGGGTATGACTTGAAGTCCAATACCATTAGTTTAGCATAAAACTATTCTTCTGACCATTGCCCTACACTTTCTATCTTGAATGGATACCACCTCTTAAAGTACTCTGAAGCTCTTAGGACTTGTTACTTCAGGAATGTGATCCTCTCCTTGTTGAGCCTGCTTTCAGGCTCTTTCTATCTGTGCTCCTTGATTTGCTTTTTTCAACCTGATCAGGCATAAACCTTATACAGCAGCATGATTTTTCTTTATGAAAGGAAAGGTAGCTCTATACTCATTTTGAATAGCTGTGGTTTTGAGTGAAAATGCAATTTTGCTTTCCAATTTACTCCCAATCCTGAAACATCCAGGCAGTAACTCTTCTGCTTAGTGTCAGTTTAGTATGTGTCATCTTTCTCTTTGATGCTGTGCTTCAATTGTGCCTTAAGAGCATATGAATCATATGTATCTGTATGTGGATGAAATTTGTGTGGTGCTCCTAGGTAGACCTTTGCATAAAACATCTGTGGCTTATGGGATATCAGCTATAATCCTTAATGATTGCCAGAAGTTTTCTACTCTTTTGAACCTGAAATTGATGGAGGTAATACAAGAAAGAAGGTAGAGGTAATACAAATTAGACTGATTTATGGAGGAGAAGATAATTTCATTATAGTGACTTGAATTTCTTTAAGATCACATTAAAGGATTTTGTGGAATTGTGCTTTATGGTGTCATTGAAGATGATCACAGAATTTAAGAGTTGGAAAGGACCTCAGCAGTCTTTTAGTCCAATTGATACTGCCAAAGAAGTCCCCATTACAACCCAGCTAATAAGTTTTCATCTAGCCTTTGCTTCAGAGCATTGTTGAGAAGGAACTCACTATCTACCATGATAGGTCATTACACTCTTGGATAGCTCTAGTTGTTATTTGTTTGTCTATTTTTGTTTTCTCTTGACATCAAACTTAAAATTGCTTCTTTGAAATCTATTCTTCCTGATTCTTCAGTCTTGGGGGAAAAGATGGTATATTTAATTCCATTTCCACATGGCAGCTCAATATTTGGAAATAGCTATCATGATCCCCCAATATTTTATCTTATCCAGATTAAACATTACTATCTCCATAAATCTATTCCCATAGGATCTTTCATTACTCAAGTTATGCTTTCCATCTTATGACTGACCTTTCTGAATTGAGAAGCTCAGAAATTAACACAATTTTGGTGTATTCTGGCCAGTACAAAAATGGCAACCCTATCGTTGCCTTATTTTTCAAAGCTGGACTTTTGAGTGTAGTCTAAGATCACATAGTTTTTGTTGCCTGAGATATTATGCTATTGATTCATATGTAATATGTAGTCTGCTAAAAATCTTTGTCTCATTAAAAAATCTTTAAGGCAATGGCTGCTTTTTTATTTACGTCACTCCCTTCTAATACTTAAGTAGTTTGATTTTTTGAGCCAAATATTTGAACATTTTATTTATTTAAAAAAATACCTCAGGAAAACATTTGTCTTTTGCCCTATAATCATTCCTATATCACTGAGAGTAGATCAGCAATTTTTTTTATTATCTTTTTACTTTTCTTTTCTATCTGTTCCCTTTATCCAATGTTGACCTGCTATTTCTAGTATATAAAACAAAGGACAGAAACAAACTAAGAACTGAATATCCATGCTTTCTTTTGAATAATTACCAGTATACCTTCCACTTCAAGCAGCGATCCTTGCCTTTGATCTCTTTCCCAGGCACAAAAGTGAAGCAATATGTAGAATGCTGGAGTTAAACACTTAGGCAAATAGGATCTGGAATCAAGAAGCATTGAGTTCATATCTAGCTTCACTCATCAGCTGTGTGACTCAAGGCAATTCACTTAACCACTTACTGTCCACTTCAGTTTCTTTAAATGTGAAATATCTAATAGCATATACCTTTGGGTTAAGAGGATAAAATTAGACAATATCTGAAAAATGCTTAGCATAGTTCTTGACACAGAGTTGTTGCCTAATAAGTGCTTGTTCCCTTTTCCTTTCCTTCTCCCATAAACAAAAAGAAAAAGGGAAAAAAAAACACCGTTCATCTGTTTGTAGTTTTCCTTCTGAGCTTCACCTTATTCTAAGTTTAGCACTTCTGGAAATTCTCCTTACACAATTATTCTATGCTCTTATACCCATCCTCCATTAGCTGACATTATTCCCATCTCACTTTATTTTTTAAACAAGTATAAAACTAATCTCACTAGTTGGTGAGTGCCCTGTGCACATCAGCCTCTTCAAACATTCAAACATTTTCTATTTTGTTCTTCTCACAGGAATTATTTGCCTTTATGTCTTCATAATTATATTCTTGACAAGTTCTATTTTTCTTGTACTGAATTGTTCTTTCAGTTTAAATCTATGGACATCTTACCTCAGATTCCTTTGAATTCTTTACAATCTGCTTTCTCCAAAGACAAACTTTCTTTCTTTCTTTCTTACAAACTTGAATGTGTCCACTTCACTCATTTCCTTTCTAGCAGTCCACCTCCCTCCTGAGACTACTTACACATCTCTGGACCTCCAGCCTTGAGGTCAGCTGTCCTGATGGTTGAATTAGAAAGTACGAAGTTCCCTAATCCACTGTTTATTATAGGAGCCTTTAGACATATTCACATCTGTTATGTACATCTGACATGTTTCACATCTCATTCCCACATACAACCTGGTTGCACGAATATACTTCTCCTCTACCTTGATGCTTTTAAAATATAGCTTCTCCCCACACCCCATTTTCTCTTTCTTTGAGAACATTTATCAAATAAATACTATAATTGTCTCTGGAAAAGTCATGAAACTTGACTTCCCTATGGCTCTGGTCATTATATCTCAGACTCCTGCGGCATACATTCTCTTCACTGATACATTCTCCTATATGTGTTATGCTTTCCTATTTAAGAATGAGCTCCTTGACAATCTCCCTTTTGTAATATTTATCCCCACCAATTAAAACAAAGCTTGGCACATAATTGGTACTTAAATATTCATATTCATTCATTCATTCATTCAATGATAACCCAACTTCATTTTTTTAAAATTATCCTGTTTCCCTTGTATCATTTATATCCATCCAGAGCCATAGTCTGGTCATAAATTTCACACTCACTAAGATTTCATGATATTTCCTTCATTGCTTCCTTTTTATTTCTTTCTTTAATTCTAGTTTCTCTTGCCTTTTTTTTTTCTTTTTGCTGAGGCAATTGGGGTTAAGTGACTTGCCCAGTGTCAACTAGAAAGTGTTAAGTATCTTAGATCAGGTTTGAACTCAGGTCTTCCTGACTTCAGGGCTAGGGCTCTATCCACTGTGCCACCTAGCTGCCCCTGAATAAGAAATATTCATGCACAGAGTTTTGAGTACATGGGCTTTTCACTACTGGACTCTTTATTGCATTTTGAAGTTTTTGGTTTAAATGCCATTCTTCTTACTAAATGATGGCTATTCTCTAAGATATTTAACTTGATGGATATACACAGTCTCTGTTTTTTCCCATCTTTTGAAACAAAAATTTAAAGACCTTTTGATTAAATTTGCAAGACACCAATCAAATACATTTTTACCAGTCTATGTTTGTGGTACTCTTTTAGTGACCAGCAGCTCATCATTCTGATATTTTAAGCTATAGTCCAGAAATCCAAGTCCCACTGTCAAAAACCATTTTTCTTATCCAACTATTCACTTGCCAAATAATTTTTTCTCTTTTGTATCCCTTGCCCTTTAAGGATAATAGTGAAGAAGCAAAGCCTGTGTCCTTGTGGTCTTCATTTTCTCTCCCTACATATTGTAATATTTGAAAGTAATTTCTTGACTTTTTTGTGGCAGGATCATTTATCTCTATATGAAATAAGAGAAATTGGTGATAATTATTCATTTTTTCCAAATGCTTGGAAGTTCTCTTAGACACATGTTCAGGGAAGAAACCCATCTCTTTTGTTTTTATAAGATGAAGGAAAAGCTGCTCAAGTATCCCTAACATACTGAATCACCAGAACTCTTTCCTTCTTTCTTTTGCCTTCCCAAGTTGATCCCTCCCCAGATAACTCCTATCATTCCCTGAGAAATGAGTAACTATTTCCTCCTCAGGTCCTCTGTTTTCCTTCTCTTCAAGAACAGCCTCACTGTTTCTAAAGTGTATCATTTTTCTTTTTTTTCCTCTGAATGGTGTTCCTTTATTCTTCAACAGGTCATTTGATCATTTGATTTTTTTTCATTGAAAAATTGTCTCTGTCTCCATTTGGATTTAGTTAATATAGAGGAGTGTGTCTCTGCACTGTTCCTCATTTATATTTAAGATGGGTATCTATTTGCATTTGAAATGTAGATATAAGTTGGATGTGGCAGAAATACAAATTCCATAGTTCATATCAAGTGACCACAAAATTTACCCTGTTAGATCATCAATAAGCTATTTAATTTTTAAAAAATAAAGCTTACTCATATTCTTAATTGACCACATATTACCTACAGAATAAATCTCAACTCCTTAACATGGTATTCAAGACTTTCAACATTCTAATTCCTATTGATGTGGTACAGCCCTTCCGAAGAATGTAGCAATAACCCTAAGGCAGCCTGGTCTTGGGAGTAATGTAGTTGGAAATTATGTATTTCTTCCCCCAGGCTATGCTGCCCCAGTTTACTCTATCTGACCAGTTTGCTCAGGCTACAAATATTGCTGGCTGTCAGATAACAGCCTATTGGTAAGTGATAACAGATTTTCTAAGAAAAATGAGCAACAGGAATGAGGGGCTTAAAGTTGACTCAAGAGCAGAAGAAAATTGGGTGTCCACTACTTGTGCTAGTGACATTTCAGGCCTAAAAACACACCTTAGGAAGGTTCTCCCCACCCCTTTCATCATGAGCTCTGCCCAGAGAACTATGAGAACTACATCTGTGCCCAAAGTCAGAAGCAGACCACTCCTCAGATCTAAGCCATAAAATTAGCATATCAGTGACATAAAGCACCTGGTTTCTCTACATTTTCCTTATAAAATCTGTTTTGGGGTTAATTTCTTTTGGAATTTGACCACTTTAATTGGTATTACAATTATAATAAACTTTACTCCTTGACTTGGAGATGGATCTGAGCCTGCAAATTCTTTTGAGATACCTTGTGATGCAGATCTTGAACTCCAACATTTTGGTGTCCTTCTTGAATCCTAATACTATTACTTTCTTATCTAGAATTTTTCCCTTCTTTCAGTACTTGTTCCAGTCAAATCAAGCTCTTCACAGGGTCAATGCTAGATGAAACATTCGACATCACTTAATTCAACTCTCTCATTTGAAAGGTGGGGAGCGTGACATCCAGAAAGGGGAAATCCCTTAACCAATTTCAATAGGTGTTCAACAACACAACTAAACTTTGAATTTATGCTCTCTGATTATTTTATTATTCACTATTTATTACTGTCAAATCATCACTCATTCTATATATGATCCTTCCATTCTGGTCAAAGTAGTCTGCTAATCATTCTCTTGGTATTTCTCGCATAGTTAAAATAAGTCTCTGTTTATGCTATTCCTTCTGCTTAGAAAGTCCTCTTCATTTCCTAATATTGGACTCAAGATTCTTTTTTTAATCACCCACTTGATTAGACATGACCTCCAGATACAAGCCTTATTCTCTAAACATATACACATATACATACACATACACACATGTACACAATTTTAGTACATTGGTAATCTTCATCTTGAATTTAAAATTTGATCTGTGTAGCTCCTTAAGACTTATCTTCCTAAGAACTTTTGTCTTAGTCATAGAACTCAGAGGCAACCTAGAGCTATCCTATCAGGTTCTTCCATTGCACCATCTACTGTCACCAATTAAATGGTTTATAGAAATTTCAAAACATGGAGAAGGATCTAGGATAAGAAAGTTCTTGAATGACTCTAGTGGTGGGTATAAACAGAGATACTGTATTTTAACTATGTAAGAATTACTTAAAGCATGATTAGCATATTAGGTTTGACCAGAATGGAGGGATCATATGTAGGATTAGTGATGAGTTGAAAATAAGAAATACTGAATAATAGAATGTTCAAAGAACATAGATTCAAAGTTTATTTGTGTTGTTGAACAGCTACTGAGATGGGTTAAGGGATTTCCCCTCTCTGAACATTACTTTCTTTGCCTTCCAAATGAGAGAGTTGAACTAAGTGATGTCTAATGTTTCATCTGGCATTGACACTATGAAATCTGACAACTCTACCAGAAGTAGAACAAATGAATAAAAATCCTTTTTCTTCCTCAATATTCAGTTTTATCCTGATAAATACATCTATTTTTAACTTATCTCGATTCATTTTACAATGCTTTCCTACCTTTCCCGTGAACTCTTCCCTGATTAGTTTCCTGTTCTCTCTACTTTATCACTTATTACTATTACTGATTATTTGTAGTATTTGTAGTATGAACTATCATTAATGTATCAGTTCTGTATCTCTAAGAAACAAGAACACAATGAGAAGAGGGACAATATCTCCATATCTCCATCATCTCTTCCCAGAATACTTTGCATATGGTTGATACATAATGAATAATAAAATAAAAATCTGGAGATTGGATTGAAAAGCCCAGAAACCCCCAAGCACCTTCTCCATCTCTCTGTATGTCATTGAAGATAACAATGCCTTTTTCAAAGAAAGACCACTAGGCCCATATCACAAAACTTTCAGGACTGTGACATTGGTTTGGCAATAATGGTTTTGGTTTCTAAACAATCACTAAATAATTATCCCTGAAGTTTCACATCTCTATTGCAAGAGTATTATACAGTAAATCCCAGAGTATTTTTGAATGGGATACCAGATTCGCACAACTTTATTTAAAAATTAATTTTTTTCTTAAAAACTAGTGTCTTTAAAATAATAGATGTTCAATAAATGTTTGTGGCATAAAATGAACTTACCTATTTATTAACATGATTTAAAATGAAAAGACATATAACTGAAACAAAATATATCCTCAAATACTCTTCTAGTTGATTTGTTTTTTTTAAAGATAATCTAATGCATATTCTGAGACCTGTAGAAAGCTTTCTTTTCCAGAGCTACAGATATCTTTCCTCACTTGACCTCAATGCCTGACAACTTTCCCAGCTCATTTCTCAGCTGGGGGAGTCATTCACCGACTCCCTTTTAGGCTAGTCAGAAAAGAATTCATGACTTTATAGCTTTTTTTCACAGCTAAAAAGGTCTGAGCCTACTTCTTCAGCTCCTTTTGATATTTCTTCTTCTTTTCCTTATAAAAAACCATAAAAAGATGTAGACACATTGTGGTCATCTCCCCATATCCAGACACTGAAAAAGAAGTCACAAAGTCCTGCTTTCCATCTGCTCTCACAAATAAAAGTCTGTTTGCTTTAATTTCAGTACATAGCTTATTAATTAATTAACAATCCATCCTGCTTTCAGGGTTAACTTTTCTTAAAATCTAAGGATTTTAAAAGAAACATCTGAGATAGCAAAGAAACCAAATAAGGTTATATCTATATTTATATCTATATCTATATATCTATATATGTCTTCACAGCAGCTTTAGAATAAAGGAAAGACCCAATATTTTATACTCCTGAGCAATCAACAATAACATTTACAGAGTCCTCAGGTATTGCCACACATATCCAAATGCCTTAGCACAAAATGATTGTGAGAGTTGCCGAGAAATAGTAAGGTATTTGTCAAGTCAGGATCAGGCTTCTAACATCCTAAATCTTAAGCCACAAAGGCTTCAGAGTTCAAAGTAAAAAATAGCATTTTCCCAAAACACACACAGACACACACACATACATACACACACACACACACACACACACACACACACACACACACATATATACATACATATATATGTGTGTATATATAATATATTATGTATTACATAAATTATAAATGTTATATATTTATGTATATATGTGCATATTTACATACATATGTATATGCACTGATATGTATATATATGTATATATGATTTATTATTACTGAGAATGAATTGAAAAGACAAATAATTCTAATAAAAGATGAATAGTCTTTTTCCCCATTGAGTAAATATGGAAAATGTGAGAGGGGATAAACTATCCTTTAATTAAAAATGGATTTTGAGACTGGGATTATAAATGTCTGACCACACAATCTGCAAAGTGGAAGGAACTTCAACTCTTCTCCAGCCACTTGCTGAACAGAAATCCCCTCCAAGTCATACCTAACAACTCATCCAATCTTTGCTTAAAGGCTTCTATGGGGGAAAGGGAGAGATATTAAATACTTTTTTTTTTTTGCTTTTTGCTAAGGCAATTGGGGTTAAGTGACTTACCCAGGGTCAGTCACACAGCTAGGAAGTGTCTGAGACCAGATTTGAATTCAGGTCCTCCTGATTTCAGGACTGGTGCTCTATCCACTGCACCACCTACCTGCCCCATTAAATACTTTCTTAGCAGGCTTTAGATGGTACAGTGGACAAAGTGCCAGGCCTGAAATCAGGAAAATCTAGATTCAGATATTAGCTGTGTGACTCTGGGTCACTTAACCCTGTTTGCTTCTATCTTCTTATCTGAAAAATGAGCTGGAGAAAGAAATGGCAAAAAACTGTTTCAGTGTCTTTGCCAATAAAACACCAAATGGGACACAAAGGGTCAGAATTATTGAACCAATCAAAGAAAAACAAACAAACAAAAAACTTCTGTCTAGAAATCCCTACTTAGATATGCATAAATAAGACTCTTCAGTTTCTATACATTGCTCCTAGTCCTTGTTTTCTGGAGCCAAAGAGAATTCTAATGTCTTCTCCAAGCAGTCTTCAAATACCTGGAGATAATTCTCATATTCCACCTAAGAGCTCTCCCTTTAAAATTCCTGTCCTATTTTATCCCCCTGCCTCCATTGTTGGCCCAGGACTTTCCCCAGGAAACAGAAACAAAAACAAACCAAAATAGATAGTGGGGGGAAAAGAAGGCTTTCAAAGGCTATTTGATTTATCCAAGGTCATAACCCAGTTAGTTGCCAGAGCCAGTATGAAATTCCAGCCTCATCCACATAGCATTCTGTAACAGGCTATCTTCTCCCCATCACTCTACACATCTGTAAAGTTTTATGTATTGTATTAAATGCTTGATATCAACTTGTTAATCAGTTATTTAATCATTTCTCCTAGGGCAATGTAATGTATATTACATTTATTTTGTATGTATATTATGTTATATGTATATTATATATATAATCATATATACAAAGTTGTACATGTATTTGCATGTGTATATATATATATGTATATTTGTACATATGTGAAAATTATCAATTAGTGAATGACTTAGCTGTTCACAACAATACAATTATCCGAGACAATCCCAAAGGACTAATGAAAAATGTTGACTGCCTCCAGAGAAAGCTGATATTATATGAAAACAGACTGATTTATGCTATTTTTCTTCTTTCTGTTTCTTTTATTCAATTCTTCTGGTGCAAAATGACTAATCTGGAAATATTTCATATAATTGTACATGTTTACATGTATCAAATTGCTTACTGCTCCAGGGAAGGAGGAAGAAAGAAGGGAGATTTAGAATATGAAACTGAAAACTTTTAAAATTGTTTTAACATATAATTGGAAAAAATAAAATATTATTTTAAAATAATAATAAGGTCAGTTTGGAACACAATGAATTGAAGACATAAACAGGACATTCAATTCGATATGTCCAATAATAGGTTGAAGACATAAAACTGGAGGTCAGCACTGAGATTAGGTTTTACATAATTATAATTAAGAATAATCAGAATGGTGTTGGTAATTAAATCTATGGGAATCTATGAGAACAAATATAATTTTACAGAGAGAGAAAAGAAGAGAGGATTGGGCAATAGTGATATGCAGTCATTGGGTGTAACCTGTTGAAGATCCAGCAAAGAAGAATGAAGAAGAGGAGACCCAAGGAGAAATGCCCTGAAAAACTGAAGAGAAAGGATTATTAAGAAGAGAGGGATTAGCCATGCCAAAGCCTGCGAGAGCTCAAGAAGAATGAAGATTGAGAAAATTACATTAGGTCTCTCAATTAAGACATTATTAATTAAGACATTAACTGAATGGGCAGTTCAGTTAAATGATGAGGCCAGAAGTCAGATTGTAGAGAGTTAAGAAGAGAGTAAAAAGAAAGCAAATGGAGGCAGCTTTTGCAGTCGACCTCAAAGAGTTTAGCTACAAAAGAGAGGAGATATTTGGATAATAGTTAATAGATATGGATGGATCAATTGAGGGCTTTTTGAGGATGAGAGACATGTAGCCACTAAGGAAGCAGCCAGTAGCTAAGACTATGCAAAGTGAAATCTATCAAAATGCATGGTACCATGGAAAGAGTGTTGACTTTAAATCAGAAAATCCTAACTCTGTTACTTCTACATATCTAACTTTGGACGAGTTGTTTAGTGTCTCTGATTCTTGTTCTGTTCAATGTAAAATTCTGTAAAAATAAGTGGGTTATGATATTACTATATGTCTAAGGTCCATTTAAGCTCTGAATCTTTGATTTTTTTTAAAGTTCTTGTTTTCTCTTATGTTTTGATATTTATGGCACTGAGGTTTCCACTCCAAAACACAATGGTATTTCTCTTTGTATATAATAAAATATATGTTTACAATTTGCTTTAAAAATTCAAATGCATGAAGGTTTCTGGGAAGATGACAAAGTAGGTCAGTAAATTTCTTTTTTATTTTTTTTATTTTTAATTTTTTTAAAGTTTTTTTTTTTATTTTCAAAACATATGCATGGATTATTTTTCAACACTGACTCTTGCAAAATCTTGTGTTCCAGTTTTTCACCCCCTTTTTCCTACTCCTCCCCTAGATGGCAAATAAATCAATATATATATTATATATATATATGTACATATATATACATATATATGTTAAACATGGTAAAATGCATGTTAAATTCAATATATACATACATATTTATACAATTATTTTGCTGCACAAGAAAAATCAGATCAAACAGGGAAAAGTGTGAAAGAAAATAAAATGCTAGCAAACAATAACAAAAAGCATGAAAATTCTATGTTGTGATCTACACTCAGTTCCCACATTCCTCTCTCTAGGTGCAAATGGAATAGGGAAGACTGATGTTCATCTTCAGATGAACTTTACACTAAAGTAAAAAAAAAAAAACTTCTTCTACCCCAAAGAGTAACATTAAATGTTACTTCTGAATTCTTTCTGCAGAGAAAATTCATAGAACATAAAAAAGAATTTTAAAATCAAGTGAGACTCATTGAAAAAAATTTTAAAACTGTCCAAAAAAACCACAAAGATTATGGGGAAAAAGTTATCAAAATAGAGGAGATACAGAGTGTAAAAGACAAAATAACATTTTGAAAATTAGAATTGGTCAAAGAGAAGCCAGTGAAGCTATAAGAGACCAAAAAATAACAAAACAGAATATGAAGAATAATAAAATGAGAAAAAATATGAAATATTTTATTAAAAAACAACAGATAAAAAAGAGAAAATGTGAGAATAATTGGACTACCTGAAAACTGTAACCAAAAAAGAACCTTGACTCAATAATGTAAGAAATAATCCAAGTAAAGTGCCTTGGAGTGATAGAATATGAGAAGAAAGTAGAAATAGAAAAAAAAAAACATCCATGACTACCTCAAAAAGATCCTTTGTGGAAAACATGTAGGAATACTATTGCTAAATTTCTAAATCCCCCAATCAAAGAGAAAATTTTGCAAGAACAAAAAAAGAAAGAAAGAAATCAAATATACTGGACCTACAGTTTAGAAACGTACAGGACTTATCAGCAACAATAAAAGAAAGACCATAGGTCCTGGAATCATATTCTCTAATCAAACAAACTAGGCCTGTGGTCAGAAATATGACACCCAGTAAAACTATCCATAATATTCAATGAAAAAAAATGAACATTCATTCAGTGGACTTGCAGATTTTAAGAACTTTCAACCAAGCCCAAACTAAATAGAAAATTAAACATTTAAGAGACAATATCCAAGACTAATCTCGAGGAACTTAACATGGACAAATTGTTTATGCTTTTTACATGGAAATGTATATCATCTATTTAAGATTGACATCAGTAATTGGGTAGCTCAAAAGATTTATATAAATGAGGTGCAGAGGAAAAATAAACACAGAGGCATAGGAGGAGAGAGAAGGGCTTATAACTCTAAAAACCGATTTTCACCAGGAATGGATTAAATAGGCTAATATATATAGACCCTCTAAAATCTACAAAGAAATAAAGGAAAAGGGATGCATGGAGGGTGAAGCAAAGGGTGGGGGAAAAGACAAGAGAGGGATTCATGGGTGAGGGGAGATTAAGTCATAGCAAGGCAAGTTAAGGAGCAGAATTAAAGTAGAAGAGGTAACAGGGACAGCAAAGGAGAGATATACACAAACACTAAAAGGAACATGAGTTGAATTATTTTTTTTTAAAAAGTATGGTGAGTAATCTTTAATCTTAGAAAAAGTCAAACTTAAATACTCAATCAAGAGAGAAATCTACATTATACATTAGCCACATTAATGTTATTTTAAATGCATGATTATATATGGGTAATATGTGTGTATGTGTATGTGACTGGGTAAAGGTGGATATGTATGAATGATGCTTTATGCATGTGTATGTATAGAACTATGCATATATGTATATGGGTGTGAATGTACGTGTGTATATATGATATAGATATGTATATATATATATATATACACATATACATATTGGGGATGTGCATGTGTCTGTCTGTCTGTCTGTATATATATATATATATATATATATATGTGTGTGTGTGTGTATAAGTACATATATATATGCATATATATATATATATGTGCTTAACTATAGTCTGCTTGGAAAAGGTGGGGGATGAAAGGAGAAAAAAATAAAGAAAGTGCATAGCAGAGAATAAAAGAGCAACCTATAAGATAGACTATTATGAATTTAGTTTCTTCTATCCTTTCTTGAAGTGGAAATTTTTTGTTATATATTTTGAATCCTTCTGGGCACATAACAGTGTTCGGTTCTGTTTTGTTTTATTTTCCTTTTCTATCTTTTTTATATTCTTTTTTAAAATACATATTTTTTAAATATACATATACACATATATGTGTACACACATGCACAAACACACATAAAAATTCATATATATTATTTAAAGTTTTAGATTATGTTGGTTTCTAATAAATTGAGGGTTTATTAGAACTCCATATGTTATCCTTCAATCATCCTACTGGAGTAGTCTACTGTGGCTTACAGTTGTACATTTCATTAATGATGTCTTTGACACCAAAATGAGCTACAAATAACATATAATCCAAGTGGATTTCCAATGACATTTGAATTATCTAAAATTTTTAGGGTTCTGAGACTGATATTTTATGATTTGTAGCCATATTATTTTTTAAAATACCAATGTTAAATGGTACTATATAGCAAACATCTTTTATCATCTAAAAGGGCTGTGAAATTTTCTAAATTTTATCTAAATTTAAAACTATTCATTTTTATTTATTTTTTTTGGCTGAGTTCAGAGTATAATTTCAATCCTAGTACATGACGTATGTACTGATGTACTAAATGAACAGACTGACCATCTAACTGTTTGCTGTGAATCTGGGCCAGAAGTATCAAAAATGCTTTGGAACCCAAAATACATTAAAATGTAATTGGGAAATACTTAACAAAATAAATAAAAATTCAATAAAATAAAAACAACTTTATATTTTAAAACATTTTTAAATTTAATCCATAGGAAACCTTGTGTAGAGATTGGCAACCCCTGTTTCCATTTGAGTTTAATATCACTGCTGGGATCAATAATTATTTTTCATCTATTTTGTTTTGGAGTATACCTAGTTAGACTTTTCTTCTTCAAATGATTAGTAATTTTATTGAGCTTCAGTCTTTAGTACAGTTAGTATAATGTCATATAATAATAGGGCAGGATTTCCTCCATGACACTGGTGAACATCTTCTCCCTTTTAAACATTATCTAGATATATCATAGGCATTATCTTCCTTTTAAAAATTTTGTTTCATGTGAATAAAGGGTTTTATCTTTGTGGTCACCTCTGACAAATGAGTTTACCAGATATAAAAGCAACACTATATATAAAGGGAAACTCTAAGACTATTTGTTTCAGTCACTGAAAAGATTATTTCAAAGCAACAAGCCAGCTCACATTTAAGAAGTGGCAGAGGTAGGACTAGACCTCTTTTTTTCTTAAGTCACAACTTGATTTCTTTTCTTTTATATTGGGTAACTGAATTATATTAAGAAATATATAGTACAACACAGGAAAAATATATTGGGGGAAGAAACTGAATTTGGAAGAATATCCAGATAACATTAATATTGCAATAGTGAAAGAATATAGGAAAGGAGAAAAAAGAATATAGAGGTGAAAGCAATTAATAAGCCTATGAAAAGCTTATTTTTTCATGTAAAAAGCAAGTGGGTGCTAGTAGAATAAGTCAAAGAGAAAAATGACATGAACTGAGTGGGAAAGAATTGTGTTTATCAGAGGAAGATTTTGAACACCTAGGAGGATGTTCTTTAAGGAGCTGCAAAAACAAAATTTTATCATTTAAGATGAGAGTTCAGTAATTTTCAAAGAAATCTGTCACAGAATGAAGTGAGATTTTTAGTTTAGAGGCCATCGCAAACCAGGTAACCCACGTGGGAGGACAAACAGAGAAGAACCTGAGATCAAGGACCACAGGTCACCATGCAAATGCAGAAACCAGTAATTTCAAATCCTCAGACTCAAGATACTTCTTTGAAAAACAGCTGTGAAACCTCAAAAACCTGTAATTCTCAAGTATGAATGGTTATTAAGGTTGAAATAATAAAGTTACAGGAAATTGTTACAGTTCTTAAGAGCTAGCAAGTACTAGAGCATTTATACATTTAACAATTGAAATGTATTTTTGAAAAGTGTTTGGCTAACAGTTATAATTAATTTAAGTTCATAATTTCCATAATATAACATTTTAAAACAATGTCTTATAAATAATTAGAGTACGTCAAGTACTCTGTTTTTCAACTGCATCCCTTAGTCCTGCATTGCATTGCCAACACTCCCAGTAAAGCTCAAGTGCCAAGGTAGAGCAGCTTAAAGGTTGAAAATTATGTATCCGAAATTACTTGGGTTGCTTAAGAATTTTAGCTTTGTTTAATTACTTCAAGCAATGAGGCTCTGTGCCCTCTGAGGAAGTAAACAGAAGGCACCATATAAAAGTGATTGTTCTAGTAGTGCATTGAAAAAGGACAAGTGAATGATAAGTTATATCTGAATAGTTATTTTCTTATTGAATCAAGGATTCATTAACAAAAACAAAAAAGAAATATATGGCAATTAAATTAAGATTTGTTCCCTTGTTAAAGGCAATAATCCCATTGAAAAGAGGTTAATTGTTTAACAGTTTGTCATGAAAATCAATGCATATTTTAACATGCACTACAGTTACCTAGTAATTTCTAGGTAGGCCTAATTTAGCGACCCATTAAAATTAAATTTGATGAACCAAATCTTAGCATCTGGGATACCATCTTCTACATGCTTCAGTGACTCTTTAAGCAATTGAAAGTCTTCCTCTAATTTTTCTCCTGAAAGATATTCCATTCTCCATATGATGCATATTCTGTTTTTATAGGTATACCCCCTCATACTAAACTCATTTCAAAATGCTTCCATACTTTTATAAATTTATGATCTCTTTGATGTGAATAATTCCATCAATAATTCAGATAGCTATCAATCAGATCTTTTAATCCTATGTAACTTTTGTCCATACCCTCTCATAAAGTCTCCTTTAAATATTTACCCAATTTACTAGCACAAAGGGTGGAGCATATCCATTGCTTCCAATAGATCTCTTGATAGAAAATGTAGAATAACAGGGGCTGTTCACCGGCTAGTTAATCACTAAATTATTAGCATGCTTTATTTTCTCATCATATATCTCCCTAGTAATATATTCTATAAAATTTGATGCAATTCTTATTGATAATATAATGCAGGATGCTTATACTTACTAAGTGACCTGTAATTTTAACTTGTTTCATTTTGTCTTATGTCAAAATTCTTAGCAATGCAGAATCACAAGAATAGTGATACTTAATATTAGCTCTTTTTTGGAAAAAAAACACTTAGAATTATTAAAAGTACTTCCATATTCCCCAATATTCCAAATACATTTTAATTTGTTCCCTTCTTTCTATTGTTATACACCTGATTCATTATATATTTGCAATGTCAGTGTGTGTGTGTGTGTGTGTGTGTGTGTGTGTGTGTGTTGGGGTTTTGGGGTTTACATAGACCAACTATATGGATGGTGCACAACTGTATATTAGACAATATTCATTCCTCATCCACTTTGTTTTACTTATGTAAATGGTCAAGCCAAGCCTTTTGGGGCATTATACATTTCAATTAGGAGCACTATAATGTTCTAGGGTTTGATTCAACTGGCCCAATGCAAATCAAAATGTTTGAGGGATCTCGCCATCTGTATAGAATTTTCTTCCATTTGGGTATTATAGAAAATAATTAATAAAATCAAAGATTTTTAATAGGCACTTGTATACCCATATTATACCTCATTTGAGTGTGTTTGAGCCAACTTATCCCTATTGTTATGGGTTTCAAAGGATCTTTTTTTGTTAAAAGATGCTTTAGATATGTGTAGGAAATATCTTTGATAAACTTTGAAATACTCAGAAGCTTGGATTTGGGTCTTGGATTCAAGATGTTCTACAGTCCTTCCTCTTACATAAGGCTATGGTTAGAAATTAGGAACATACTATAGCTTAAAGTTAAAACATGGTAATATTAAAAAGCAATACTCAAAACACAACTAAGTTTCTAAATTTTTAATTCCCAATTCTGACTACCATCTAATGTTTCTTCCCACTTTCTAATTCTATAACTCTAGGTTTATATTTGATTTCTCCTTATTCTCACACCAGATTGTAATAAAATCTCTCTTCATTCTTCAGAAGGATTATTTCAATATCATAGGAGGTAAAATGACAGTCATTCACAGGAGTCCTCAGATCACTAACAAAGGTTTTGGGGTACACTAGTCCTCTTTGTCCTTCAGATCATCATGAAACTCCGTGTCTACTCTGTGGACTCATTTCTCATATACTTCATTCAAATTTGTCAGAATTACAATGAAGTTCCAAAGTAATTTTTTCTGCTATTTACACATACAAGAGATGGATTACTAGACAGTTGTGGCCCGCCAGGACAGGTTAAAGCTCATAGAGAAAACCAACTGTGATAGTGATTGTTTATTTCACTTTCTATGTCTTTGTTCCAGTGTTGATTTTGAAAAACTGTATTTCCATTTTGTGCTTATCCATGCCAGATACTTGCAAAATCCTTGAACATACATCTTTACATATAATTTTTTTTTTTGCTTTTTGCTGAGGCAATTGGGGTTAAGTGACTTGCCCAGGGTCACACAGCTAGGAAGTGTCTGAGACCAGATTTGAACTCAGGTCCTCCTGACTTCAGGGCTGGTGCTCTAACCACTGCGCCACCTAGCTGCCCCTACATATAATTTTAACACATCCATTGTTATCATTAATTTTTTGATTTTGAGATTTTGCTCTACTGAATCAAATGCTTTTTGTATAGTCAACATATGACTCTTTTGGGGAAGTTTTTTGTTTCACAACAATCAAACTATCTAGTTAGTGCAGTGGATAGAATGAGTTCAAATGTGGTGGTAAACATTTACCATCACTGTAATTTTGGGCAAGTCACCTAAACACTGTTTCCTCAGTTTCCTCAGCTGTAAAAGGTAGATAATTATTGTACCTGACTCACAAAATTTTGGAAAGCACTCAGCACAGTGTTTGCATGTAATTATAAATATTAGCTTCATCATCATTATTCTTAGCCTCATTAGGAGAAGTTCCTTAAAAATTAACTGCAGTATAATTTTTTTAAAACAACAACTCTTCAATATTTTTTCTCTGTTTTACATTCAAAGCCCTTTTTTATAATGTTTTCACCCACTTACCTTTCCAGTCTTTTTGCATCTTGAATTTACTCTTCCCTTGCTACCCTCAACTTC
The DNA here is from genome assembly GCA_023553655.1 of Myrmecobius fasciatus. Taxonomy (NCBI): domain Eukaryota; kingdom Metazoa; phylum Chordata; class Mammalia; order Dasyuromorphia; family Myrmecobiidae; genus Myrmecobius; species Myrmecobius fasciatus. Next base: position 27,355 of record JAJPUD010010802.1, read on the forward strand.
AAAAAAAAGCACTGGAGAATAAGCAACTCCATTTTCTGACTTTGCTCCTCTCTGCCTCCTTGCCTGGAATAATCTCTCTCCTCAGTCTCATCTGCTGCCTTCCATTCCACCTGCTACAAAAATGCTTTCCAGATTCCCCTTTATTCTAGTCCCCCCCTGTTGATTATTATTTCCAGTTTATCCTGTCTATATCTTGTTTGTACATAGTTATCTGAATGTTCTCTCTGATTAGATTGTAAACTCCTTGACAGCAAAGGACATTTTAATTTTTTTTATCTTTTTATGCATCCCCATTGCTTAGTTCACTGGTTGGCAAGTAGTAGGTGCTTAGTAAATGTTTATTAACTGATTCCTTGGTAATGTATAAAAAGAATGAAGCCTATGTTGGAGAAAAAGGTGCTCAAGCCAATGATATTTATGAGTGTGGCAGATGGTAGGTGTAACAGAAATTTAGAGGAGAGAAAAATAACAATGATCTGAGATAGGTCAGGCAAGTATAGCTTTATGAAGAAGGTTCTAAGTTATGGAATGATTGTTTCAGATTTATGAAGGAAGCTTTTATGGAAGAGCAAAAGTAATATGGAATAATTGCTTTGACAGATAGCAATTAGAAAGCCTCCTTGATCTCAGCCCTTGCCCTCTAGTACTTAACCCCTCCATAATCCCTAGCCCTGAGTGCAAATAACTGCCTATTTTACTTAGTTCTCTGAATACCACTATAAACCTTGGAGTTTTTGCATCTGAAGTAAGAATACTGGCAGATTAAAGGGTAGCTCATTTGACATGAGAAAAGAGTAAGCCTATACTGCTAAAAGAATGTTTGATGCTATGGTTGTAGGGAAAAAATATACTAGGTGCTAAGTCTCTGTTTTCATTCTTGGATAAAATCCAACTTGCTTCATTTAGTTACAACTCTGGTTTTTGCTTTTATGAATTTAAAGGTAGAATCGAAACATTACTAATGATATGAGTGTGTCAGTGATGAGGCATCCTAGGGAAAGTAGCATCTGGTTGAACAGTTGGGGCAAGCTGAGAAGGTTAGGAGCTGGAAGACTAGGGCAAAATATATAACAATGATATTTACGTTATTTCTTAGGTGAAAAAAATCATTTTGCCTTTAGAGGCTTGGGATCTTTCAAACTATGAAAATATGATTTGTAGTTGGGGAGACAATCATATAGAATAGCTGTTGCTTATAGGGGGGAACTAAGCCACATTTTTCCTTTGGAAATGACTCCACTGATTAATAATTCAGATCTGAAGAGGGAGTTTCCTAACTTTCTTTTCTTTCAAAACCTTCTACAAACATAATGATACACTATTGGGGAAGGTATAAATTGATTCAATTATTCTTAAAAATAATTTGGATTATATTAGGAATATCATTAAACTGTACCTATCTTTTCATTGATAGCATCACAGAACATAGATAATCAAGGAGGTAAAATTTGATGGGGGAACATTTCATATATAAAAAGATATTTACCACATTTTCTGCAGTAGAAAAACTGGAAACAGTGGATTATCATTGTTTGAGGAACAGATGAACAAATTGTGATATTTCAATGTAATGGGATATTACTAGACTGTTGGAAATAACCTAGGTGAGGAATTCAGAGAAACTTGGAACATCAATGAACATATGGGGAAGTTGAAAGACTATGACCAGTGTTTCCCTGAAACTGAGGTACCAAGAAAAAAATAAAAAGCCAAAACAAAACAAAATTAAAAACATAGTTTTTGTCAGTAGAGGTGATCTAGAATGACCAAGAATAACTTTAATCTGACTTCTTTTGAGCCAAGGAGCTGGGGAAGACTGAATTTCCTCATTTTTTTCATTCTTTTCCTATGTGTAGTCCATGGTGTTGAGAACAACTATGGATGACTTCTTTCTTTTCTTTGGTTCTATGAGCCACAATTGGGTACGGTCTGCAGTCAAATTCAGGAGGATTTATAAGAAATTGTTGGAAGCACATTTCTCCAAATAGAAGTGAGAGCTTTATTTATTTGTTTCCTATTTTTCTTACAAAAATAATTTGTAATCACAGTATGTTAAGTTTCTCCAATTTACTAAAAGAGGGGGTGGAGAATTGAAAGGAGAGAACAGATGGGGTGGGGGCTTATGAGCAAATTACAGATGCTAGGTATCATATTTTAATAATTTGTACAACTTTGCATTCCATCCCCTAGATTAATTTTGGACCTAACCAGTAGGGGTTAGTCCAAGATGTTTTGTGATACTTCAAAGTGTGAGCTTCTTGTGTAGGAAGCAATCTAGGTGTTTTCAGGATGAGTACCATCTGGTGTCCACCAGGGAAGCTGAACACTTTTAACATAGTAATCCCATGTATACACCATAATGAGACTAAAAAAGTTACTGGACAGGTGACTCAACAAGAGTGTTACAGAATTCTTGGGTTTAAATCCTACCTCAATATCTGTACAACATGGACATATCACTTAGCCTCCCTAAGCTTCAAATTATTTAGCTGTAAAATGATGGAGTCTATGAATGTTATGATATCTATGAATATGATTCTATAATCTTATGGTGGAAAATTCAGATCTTGCACTTTCTCAATGGATAATTGGTGAAGTGACATGCTATCCTTCTATAAACTTAAAATCATTTTTGGACCCCTGATAGACAACAGGATCACTTTTTTACCCCGGATTATCACATGTACTTATATACTTATATGCTTACATGATGCCTCTCCCTATAAAATTTAAGTTTCTTTGGGTTAGATTCCCTTTCTAGAGGAGACAGGTACTAGAGTATAGGTGTCAAATGAGGAATATATTATCAGACATGGTGAATGTTTGCGGGGCTTTTGGGTTTAACTATAATTATTTGTTAGAAGGGAGTGTTCTACCAGGTTATATGCAGAGGAGGCTAAGCTAGTAGACAGCTAGTTCCTGGTACTTAGAAAGCTTAATATATATTTATGTAATTGATAAACCAACTTGTATGAATTGAAACATAGAGAAATATGGAGAAGTAAGAGGACAATTCACACAATGCCCTCAATAACACAATGACAGACCATATCAAGATCATCATTATTGATTAGAGAAAGGCAAATTAAAAATAATTCTGAGATACCACCTCACACATCTCAGATTGGCTAAGATGACAGGAAAAGACCATGAAAAATGGAGGGGATGTGGGAAATGGGGACACTAATACATTGTTGGTGGAGTTGTAAAATGATTCAACTATTCTAGAGAACAATCTGGAACTACGCCCAAAGGGCTATCAAACTGTGCATACCTTTTGACCCAGCATTGGCATTACTGGATCTACATTCCAAGGAAATATTAGAAGTGGAAAAAAGGAGCCACATGTGCAAAAATGTTTATAGTAGCTCTTTTTGTGGTAGCAAAGAATTGAAAGATGAGTAGATGCCCATCAATTATAGAATGGCTGAATAAGTTGTGGTATATGAAGGTAACGGATTATTATTATTCTATAAAAATGATGAACAAGCTGATTTTAGAAAGACCTGGAAAGATATACGTGAACTGATGCTGAGTGAAACAAGCAGAACCAGGAATACATTACATCCAATAACATCAAGAATGTGTGATGGTCATTTGTGAAAGATTTGATTCTTCTCAGTGATTCAGAGATTCAAAGCAAACCCAATGACTTTGGATAGAAAATGGCATCTACATCCAGAAAAAAAAATGAGACAATATAAATCAAATCATGCTCTGTTCACTTTTTTTTCCTGTTTTTTCTCTCTCTCATAGTTTTTCCCTTTTGCAATGATTTTTCTCTCTCCACATGATTCATAAAGCAATGTGTGTTAAAATAAACAAATAAAAAAGATGATCAAAATATATTCAATACAAGACCAGTTTTGTCAATGAGGACTGTCAATGAAACAAGATTCCCTTTCTAGAGGAGACAGGTACTAGGGTATAGGTGTCGAATAAGGAATATATTATCAGACATGGTGAATGTTTTGGGGGCTTTTTGGTTTAATTATAATTATTTGTTAGAAGGGAGTGTTCTACCAGAGTATATGCAGAGGAGGCTACACTAATAGACTGCTAAAGTTCAGGTGTTCTGAGCTAGAAAATCTAAGTCTGGCATCAAGATTAAAGGTAAGAATGAAGTGAAGAAACAAGTATTTATTGAATATTTCCAAATAACAGTCAATATATTAATCTGTTTACCATATCTCACTTGAGATTTAGTGGAATGTAGGTACTATTATTATGACCATTTTATGACAAAAAATGTAGGTAGGCAAGGGTAAAGTAACTTGACCAGGGTCACTCCACTATTAAGTGACTGAGGTCAGATTTGAACTCCTGTTTCTGACTCTATGACCTAGCATTGTATCCACTGTGTTACTTACCTGTTCCAGTGGTAACCCCTAAGGAGGCAGGTAGAAGGATTAAAAAGCAGGTTGCCTAAGGAAGGTCATTGGTCCATGTGATAAACAAGATATCATTCTTCTATAATAATGATCAATGAGATTAATCTCCTAAGTGAATACTTCTCTTCTCAATTGTGTGAAGTAGGAATACTGAGTCTCTAAAAAACTGTTTAAAAGTCAATGATACCAAAAAAACTTCAATGTAATATTTATAAAAATCTCTTCCCTTCTTCCACTCAATTTTGACTATAATTTAATTGAAGTGTTCCTTGCTTAAAGTCTCACTCAATTCATTATCACAGAACCTGAAATACTAAATTAAAATTCTCTTGAACTTCTAGGCACATGATTTTGGTGAGCACTTCTCAGTTTGTAAACTGTTTTGCTTTTAAAACTCTACGATGTCACACTGGAAAATAAATTCTAGTTGTAGTTGTTTATTATTTGTGTATAGAGATTTCATGATTTAGGGATGGGAAAGTCTCACCATAGCTGCAGTCCAAACCAGAGTCAAGGAGAAATGAGATAAAATCCGACCTCAGAAGCACATTAATTGTGTAATCTCGGACAAATAATTTAACCTTTCTCAAGTCCCGTTTTTTCATCTGTCAAATAGGAATAATAATAACACCCATCTCACAGAATTTCATATCAAATGAAATAATAAGTATATATAAATTGCTCTCCAAACATTTAAGTTTTGTATAAACATTAACTATTATTATTAATGATGTGTTGTGTCAATTTTAACTATAAAAAGGAATATTATCTCAAATAGAAGCAAAATAAAAATTTTGCTGAAAGGTTAATAGACCCAGAACAAGAACAAAACATTTGTGTGTCCTAATTAGGATCTGAAAATTGCAATACTACATTTCCAAATTGTGACCATTAGGTATTAATGTTGACCTGTGACGGTGAATATTCATGGTCACACCTGCAGCTTGATTTGTCACAAAATAAGTGCCCATAATTTTTGTAGAGTGGATTTTTTGGCATTAGAAATATGTGTATTTATGAAAAATATTTTAAAACTGTTCCTTTTTTCATCCCCCTCTGTGTTGCATCTGCATTTTCTGCCCTTAATCCTGGCTCTAGTAACAAACCACTCACCTTTGTTGTTAGACTGGGGAATCATTAGAATGTTATTCACAGCTGTTCAATGAGAATGAAAATTGTGGACAGGAATGATTCCTAATAGGTATGGTAGGAGAATACACAGTATTAGGGGTTCCAGTGAATACTCCTCTATATCCTATAATGACCACATATTCATTAGTATCTGCAATTCATTTATTGAGGGACAAAACCTTTTATTCTACAATTAGAGAAATGGTTCAAAGTTTAGATAGCTATTTTTAGGTAAATAAATTACACTCACATCAACATGTAAATGGCTGATACTAGATATTTTTCTAATTGGGCTAGAAATGTTGAAAAAAAAGCACTGAAGGATTACAAGACACTAGACTTGTGTGAGACTGGAAAAATAAGGTGCAAAAATCTGAGCTTAGCTCTATCAATAATTTTGCTTCAGACCTTCCCCAATTATATAGTCAACTATCCTTTAGAAATGGCAAATACATGTCATTTATAACTTTCATTCTCTTGACCACAACTCTCTGTATTTGCAGGGCCACTTTTTTACCCAGAAAACCATCAGATATTTTTTTATGAATTAGACAATTTCCATGATATTTAAAGATTTAATGTGTATAGGACAATGTATAACTTGTGTTCTAAGAGAGGAAGAAAACAGAATCCTAGTTTTCAAGAATTGTACAAAGTACTGGGGAATAAAGGGCAAGTACCCCTTAAAATACCTATATGCAAAAGAGAAAAAGCTTTCAAATACACAAAACAACTCAAAGCTTACAAAGATATCATATTTAGTGGGACTATTTGTAGGAAATTCTTTCCAGTTGATGACTGTCTTTAGGGTCTAATAACTTTAATTTCAGCACTCCCTGTTTCTCTCTCCATTTTTTACCTTCCTTGAATAGTTTCAATGTCTGGCTACCATGTTATTTATGAAATATCATGGAGAATGGAAGTAATATGATAATACCAGATAATACGGAAAATTTGCTCAAAGTCAGGGGAAATGATAGGATGTATAAAATATGTCAGTGACCTTGATTTAAATGAAAGGGAAAATTTCAGAACAGATACTTAAAGTGATAATTAGTGAACTAGAAAAGGAAGCAATGATTACAAAGAATCAACTTGGCTTCATTAAGAAGTCATAGTACTATTTAAATCCATCATCTTTTTTGACAGGTTTATTTTTCAGGGCAAAGGAATATTATGATAGACTTGACACTGGCTTTATCCAAGGACAATGAAATATCTCATCTTATTCTTGTGGAACAGATACTTAGAAATTCACTAGATAATAGTACCTGGCACATAGGCACTTAATAAATGTTTGTTGATCAACTGACTAATATAATTAGACATATGTAGAACTGAAAGAATTGATGTAGTTAAAAAGTACTCATTAATGGTTCAAAGTCAACTTACCAAGAAGTATCTAGTAAAGCTACTCAGATATCTTTATTTGGGCCCACATTATTGAATAGTTTTATCAATAATTTAGGTAAAGATATATTTATCAAATTTGCAGATCATACAAATCTGGGGAGGCATGGCTTAAACTTTATATGTAAATTTTATTAATATACAAATTAAAGATAAATGTAAAGTCTTAAACTTGAATTACAAAGTTCAAACTACTAAGAATAATATGGGGATGGTTAGATGGAAGTTTACTTGAAAAAGATCTGGTAATTTCAGTGGACTTCAAATTTAATGTTATTCAATAGTGTGATGAGAAAGGAGGAAAAAGGAAGGAAGCAAGGAAGGAAAAAAGGAAGAGAGGAGAAAAAGGAAGGAAGGAAGAAGAAGGAAGGAAGGAAGAAAGAAAGGAAGGAAGGAAAGGAAGGAAGGAA
>JAJPUD010010802.1:38450-50852 GCA_023553655.1 Myrmecobius fasciatus
TCTCTCTCTCTCTCTCTCTCTCTCTCTCTCTCTCTCTCTCTCTCTCTCTCTCTCTCTCTATATATATATATATATATATATATATATATATATATATATATATATATATGTCCAGCAAAGCTCTGTGGTAGTCAGAGAATAGACTATATTTCTTAATGGAGGATCAGGAGGTGGGGAAATGATTTTAATTTAATTTTCAAACTGTACCCAAGCTGAACCACAAGTCTGAAATTATCAGTATATATACTGATAAACTGTTTTACCAAAGTTATCATCCTAGAAGGTCTAAATGCTTAAATTATGTTCCTTATGCCTTTTCTAGATTGTATAGACCAGAAAAAAATAATTTGTTCCTTCCCCCCTTCCCTGATCCCTTTTACACCACAGTGATAGAAAAAATTAAATGTGTTCTTATTCTTCTAGCTAGAAGGAGTCACCCATGACAACGATGCTTGGTTGTGCTTCTGTGAATAATAGCTTATGGATATGAGATTAAGAGCAAGAAATGCAAAAGAATATAATGACATAGACTTCAACTTCTTGAAAACTGAATGATGTTGAATTCACTTGAAAGTTTCAAATTTTGATTGCAAGATGGTTTCTATTTTTGTTTTCCATTTCATTCATTGATGTTGCCTTCATCCATTTTTAAAAATTGGATGGAAGCCACATTTTCTGTCTGAGAAGCACTTAGCTTGGTAGCTTGAATAACATTCAGGTTAATGGTTGCCTACTCTGCTGTAATTTAAATAAGCAACTCTTTTGAAGTGTTACTTTCCATGGTTTTCATTGATAATGTGATCTGCAAGAGATGTGTATATTTGTGTTTTACAGATATTACTAGGAATTGATGTAGCCCTTTATCCATTGCCAAGTTCTCTACTATAATTTTATTGTCATTTAATGTGATATAGAAAGTGAGATTGCAACAGAAGATAAAATCTCAACCACTGAAAACAGCAACCAAAAGAGATTCTGTTAGTTCAGATGGTAGAAGACTCTATTTACAAAAGATACATGACTGACTTTATCATCTTATTAGTGGTTGTTGATAGTTTAAACAAAACAGCATGGATTCATACATTAACCATATTTCTAAGGTGTTCACTTGGATATTAACATATTTTATGTGTAGCAAGAAAGATTGAATGATGATAGTTCTCTTCAGTGACATTTTTGATATAGTATTTGTCACAGTTCAAAAACACAAGTCAGCTCTTGCAATTTTCTTCTTGTAAACAGATGGCCATGTCCTAATGCCATTTCCAGACTATTGATTAATCTTCACTTATCATCTGAAGTTAATTCCTATCCATTTATGCTACCCCTTTAAGATTAGACCTTCTTTCCAAATGTCTTTAAAATCTGACACATGAGAGAATTCTGGGAAGATGGTATAGTAGATCAGAAAATTCCAACTTTTGTAGATTTCCCTACAAACAAAACAAAATAGTGCTTTATAATGAATTTAAAGCAGTAAAAAATAAACAAGAGCTGAGACAAAACAGGTGTCTTCTTGGAACAATTGGAGAAGATCAGAAGATGGAATGGAGGTTTGGCCCAAGGGAAATGAAACATGGCAAGGCTAGTTCTTTTTAAATGATTAGCAGAGATCTCTGGGGTTAGCTGGATTTGAAGGTAGCCTTAGTCCCAGTCATGTGAATTTTTACCTCCCAATTTTATTTTCAAGCTGCACCCAAACTGAGGTGAGGTGGCTGAGGTGAAAAATTGAGGAAACCTCTGTTGATAATAGATGTCAGGCTCAATTATGCTGCTGAGAGGGAGCCTTGCATGATAAGGAGCCAGCAGAGAACTGGTGAGTGCAGAAGCAGTGGAACAGTAATGCTACAGATTAGGGGCACTTACAGGAGGATGGAGTTCTTGGTTTCAATTCCAGGCCAGAGGGGAGAACTGAAAGAAGACTTGAGTCCAGCAGCATCATTCCTCAGGACTAAAGATGGTCACAGTAACAAGTGCTATTAAAAAAAAAAAAAAGAAAGAAAAAAATTAGGCATTCAGGCATTGTGTATGTATGTATGTATGTATGTATATATACATGCATATGAGTGTATATAAACATATACATATACATATATACACAAATATGTATACTTACATGCATTGGATTATAGTGTGTTTATGTGTGTGTATGCATTTAGGAGGCTATAAAAGGAATAACACTTCACAATTTACTCCTTAAGCTTGCTCAGCAGAGATAGACCAAACAATATAAAATTATGTTTCCTTATTTCATTCCATGTTTTATATGTTTGTATATATATATGTGTGTGTGTGTGTATGTGTGTGTATAATTATACAAACATACACACACACATATATATAATATGCACAAATAAATATGTATATACAAATGTACACATGTATGTATAGGGAAGATGGGGAGAGAGAAAGGGAGACAAAGAGATGTACCAGTAGAAAGTATGTTTCTTTTAGGGTAGTGACTATTTCATTTTGGTCTTTTCATCTCTAGTAACTAGCATGGGACCCAAAACCTAGTAGTGACTTAAATGGTCATTGATTGATGAAGGAAAAGAAGGAAGACCAAAGTAAGTAATATTTGATAAGAAACCTAGAAAAATTTTAACACAGAGAACTCTTAGGATTCTTAAATTATAAGTATTAGTATAGATAGAAGTATAAATAGATGAAAAACAGAAGAAAATTAGTCAGTTAGTAAATTACCTACTGTGTTCCAGAAAATGAGTAATCATTGGTGATGGAAATAGAAAAAAGAAAAAAAAATCTCTGCCTTAAAGAAGTTTACACATTAATTGGTGAAATAACTTAGAAAACAAAGCTTGGTGAGGGTATTAAGAAAAGATTTCCATTGAAGGGTTATGATGGAAAAATACAAAGGAGTTCAACTGGTGAGAAAAGAAGAAAAAATCAAGCAGGCAATAACTTTACATGTATCTTGTAATTAAACAGACAAAAGTCCAGTTTTCACAATAGACCAGCATTTTTCCTGTGTTTTGTGAGGTAATTTAGATTTAAGGAATTTTAAACCAGCATATTGAAGTTACTATTGAACTGAAGATCCTATTACCCTTCAAAATTAAATTTTGTAAACTTTCATAGTAATTGTGGTTAGAGCAATGTCAACCATATATGCTAAGCTAGTTTTTACATTTTTTGCCCTTAAAAAGGGTTGAAATTTTCCTCCAGATTTAATTGGTCAGGAGACTAAGCACATTATCATTGATATAGTTCCTGGTGGTTGTCTAAACAAAGGAAGACCAGAAAAATACAGAAGCTGCTCTTCCCAAGGTAGACCCATGGAACAGCATGGTAAGCTTACAAAAACTATCCTCAACCAAATCAATGCTATTACTTTTGCTGAGTAACCTTTCTGTGCTTTTATTAAATAAAGTTTTCTTTTATTAACTTTCAGGTGCTCTGTGAGTATTTCACTTCATTTAGATCCTAAGTGTGAATTGGGGCTAGTTTACAAAAGTAAGAATTGCTTTCTTGAAACAGTTTCTAACATTGTTTATTGTACTTACGTGAGTCTAAATCTGATGCCTTGATCATTTCTCAATTAAAAACAACAGTTAGTAGAATAGTGGGTTGATGGGGATACCTACCTCAATGTGTTATTTTGTCTAGTAATGATTCACACTATATTGCAAAACAAAGAGTGGGCTCAATTGAGGAAATGTTTTGTTTCATCTTGCAATAAATTCAAAACAAATTTACTATTTATTCTGATTCTGGAGTCCTTGAAGAAGCTTTGATTTAGTTTTTCATGAATGAATTCATTAAAATTTTTTAAAGTGAATGTATGAAAGTATAATTCTTACAATTTTGCATCATTGAAAATGTAGCAATTCGATTCCAAATCAGAGCACCAGACAGTACTATAGCTGGGACTGCCAGTTGAATTGGAATGGTAATGGCAAGAGAATGAGCACTGAACACTCTTTCATAGAAACGGGAGAAATTTTCTAAAGTTTTTACTCTGTTTCCATTATAGTTAAACATCACAAATTAGCAGAACCCATTCCAGTTTCAGTATCTTGTGTTCTTCAGGATGTCAAAAAAAAGAAAAAACAACCAGAGAAATCAAAAACTCTGTAAGAGCTTCATCAGGACTAATAGGAGAAAATTCAATTGATGGAAATGTGTTTTAGATAATACTTCTTATCTTGAGGCAACACATTTTATTACCTAAAACTTCATTACTGTGAAGAAAAAGAAAGAAAGAAACATATGTTTGCTTGTACCAATGCACATATTTGAAATGATAGCAGAATTGATTTACTCCTGAATTTTTAGTCTTAGAATATACATCATTATACATTATGTGGAGCAAAAATAAGTAAACTAAGTGTTGGTGAGAATAGTGGTTGTGATGCTCATTTTTATTATATGAGGGCAGCACTTATGTAATATCTGATTTTTATATAGCGCTTTATGTGAATACTCAAAATAGCCATGACAGTGATAATGTGGAGAATTTTCAGTATAAGAATTCCTTCTATGGATGCAGAATGTGCCCATTCATATAATTACTTCTGTCCACAGGAGTCATTTAAATTGCCTATGGCCACACAGCTAGAGAATATCAGATAAGATCTCAATCCAGGTCATCTTCATAACAAGCTCAATACTCTATCCTCCAGACAAGGTATATTTATTTCTCTCAATCATCTTCACAGCTCAAGAGTTTCATTCATTAGTATCTTCACAACAACACATAGGATACCTTGGACAGATATTGTCCTTATTTCATAGGAAAGGAAATTAATGCTCAGCAACAAATAACAAGTCACATAGATATGCCATGTCCAAATTTATGCACAAAGATGTGCTGAGATTTGCACTTGAATCTTCTAATTCAAAATTCTATGCTCTTTCCCCTATGCCATCCTTCTTATTTCTATGTTCAAATAAAAGGAAATCTGAATTTTTAAAAATTGTTTTTCTTCACTAATGTGAATGTCCTCAATCATCATATATGTGAGTCAGGATATTCAATGTAGTTTGATGATGATGATGAAATTAACATTATTAATCAACACAAGCATTTCAACATACAGGAGATATAAAAAAATAGATTGTGTATTAGCCCATTAACAATGTTATACAAAGTGTGTTCCTAAAGATTAAAGATATAGATATAAAACTACCCTATTTATGTATGTCTTATTATGAACTTGTTTTTTTAATTATCTGTATATTATAAGATGTTTTCCTGATGCTCTTTCCTCTTATTTTTGCTTCTCTATATTATCCACTAATAGAACACTCCCATGTAGAAGTGCTCAATTTGAAGGCTAAATAGTAAGAAATGTAATATTTTTCTGTAAATCTATTTCTCTGTTTCTTCATCTATCGCTGTCTCTTTGTCTGTCTCTGTGTGTTTTTTGTATGGCCTTCATTCTCTGTCCGTTATACAAATTCCTTATTACATGAATCCCATTCCCCAGCCTCTTCTCAAGATTTAAATTATCTCATTGTATCTGACAGCCTTACTTTTTAATTTATTTAATTTTTGTACAAAATTAAATAACAGATACTTATTAAGTATATCTTACTATATCTTGATACAATTGTAAATAACTACAGTTTTTGCCTAAGAATCTTGGATCTTGGAGCTCTGGATATGGATTTGAAAGGATCTGTATTTTTCAGTTATCCTTTAATTTTAACTACTTTTAAAATATATTTTTATTATAGATCAGGGCTGTTAGAGACTTTTATGTTTAATTTTAGTTTTTCTTAGTATTTGCCTAAATTTGTATTCATTCTCAATAATGAAAGAAGGCTTATGTAGATATTTATTTTGATATGAATCATCATTTGAGGGTCAGAAATTTCCTTTTTTTAAAAAAAGCTATATCTTTATTTCATGCTTTTTATAGTCAGAAGCTGATCTTGATTGTCAAATGCATTCACTGATGTGGGAGGTAAAAATCCTGAGCATTTCAGGGAAGAAAAAACAAGGTCCATTAAAGAAAATCCACTTCCTTTCTGTTTTCACTATAACACTTATCACAAAGTCATTCACATAGCAAAGTTTTATAGAATTGCCCATTACCCAGAGTCAGCATGGCTCAGTGGGTTGAAATAATAGGCTTCAGGATCAGGCACCATGAGTGCTGGGTTTTTTAGGTTATTTGGGGCTTTTTGAGATAGTATTTAGCTATCATTGGAATTCATCAGCTCCCTATGAATTATTTAGCGATTTTGTTATGGAAAAAGCCAGAACTTAAAACTTAGTCTTGACTCTAACATTTAACAGCTACATGATCAATTCAATCACCTTAAGAAAGTAACTAAAAGATTTTAAAGTCTCTGAGATTCCATTCATTTTCAATAAAATAGAGATAATGGTACACTTTATTTCACAGGATCATAGGAAAGCTGTTTGAAACCATAAGTCACTACAGTTATGTGAGGTTTTAAAAAATTAATAATACTCTCAATTAATTAATTAATTAACAGAGACAATAAATACCACTTATACATCAAATATTATCTAGGTACTGGAAATAAACACACATAAATGAAACAATCACTGAATTAAGGATTTTACATTTTGTAAGAGGAACTAACAACTTTATTTTATAGCATTGATTATCAATAACATGCTTTTATAGAGATAAAAATTGCAATTTCATGATGAATAAACTCCCTTCACCATTGAGTGCACTTTTTATCACTTATAATTTAGAGAGTTGACTAAAAGATTCAGTGTTCAAGTGGCTTCTCTAAGGTCACACAAGAAGTATGTGTCAGGGCTGGAACTTGAACCCCACTCTTTTTAGATTTGAGAACATCTTTCTCCATAAAGCAAGACTGACTTTGCTATGTTATTCAAATATTCATGTAAATTACTATCTTTTTAGATGAAGGGTTTTGGTATGGAAAGATATAGAAAATGCACTTTTTAAAAAAGTTAAATCAACTACTAAGGATGTAAGATATTTTCTCTTTTGTAGAATAACAGTTTGATGCCTGGAAGGATTAGAAACAACAATAACAAAAAACTTTGATTAAGTGAAAATTACTAAAATCCATGTGAAAAGAAGTATAGTTTTCAGATAGGAGTTTAGCATTTGGGACATAAAAATAAATGCTTAAGTCATCTTGTAAAGAATGTAAGATGATGTCTCTTTCATTGTACAATCTGATGGTTTAAAAGAGCAGAGAAATGAAGTACATAAAACACTGGGCCTAAAATCGTGAAGACCAGAGATGAAGTCTAGTATCAAACATTTACTAGGTATGTAACTAGGCAAGTCACTTAGCTTTTTTGCCTCAGTTTTGACAATTGTAAAAAGGGATAATAGAAAAGCCTTTCTCATGTAATTGTTGTGAAGATCAAAAGACTTAGCATTTATAAAGCATTTAGCATGGTGCCTGCCACATAGTAAGTGCTATATAAATGCTTATTCCTTTTCATTCTTTCCTTATTAAAACTTACAAACCATAGATATATATATAAAGCCTTTTCCAAAGGCACAGAGTATAGAAGAATACCATTATGAGAAATGAAAAATGGCTAGCACCACAGGGTATTGTGGTACCATAATTTATTTGCATGTGACTATTTTAATATTTAAGGGTAAAACACTCACAACAAAGAAAAATCATATAACCATTTATTGGATATAGACAATTAAACAGACATTTATAAGTGGAGAAATAGTTGAACAATAAGTACAAGTTGTGTTAAAGATCAGCAAAAGAAAGAAGAAAAAAAGCTCAGGAGGGTAGCAAAGAAAGGAGTAGGTGGTTCCTGAAGCTAAACTATAAAGATGTCTGAATATCTACTTAATGTCTTAATATCAAAAGAATAAGTTCGGCTTTTTTAAGTGCATTATGCAATAATCTTTGAAACAATACAATTTTATTTTAAATGAAGACATTTAAAAGTGAGGAGTAGAAAAGTGTACAGCTGTTACCTCCCCTCCATATTTCTTTGAGAAGGCTGTCAAAATGAGTCAGTCAAATATCTAATTTTCTTACTGCTAAGTATTCAAATTCTATCTGCATTTTCAGGGTGTATGTATAATTGCAGAAGATTCCTGCCTTCTTCATAGCTGACATTTGAGGGCTTAAATTGACATTTAAACTTCTACCAAACTAAAAGTGATCTTTGATACAGATTTTGTAAGTCACCCCAATACTTAGCAAGAAGGGATTTTATTCATAACTGATAGGTCAGATGAGCAAGTTATCTAATTTGCAAGGGAAGGAGGCCAAAGTACTTCCATGTTCAGAGTAAAAAATGGATAGATGAAATGCAAACAATAACCTGTGGATGTCTTAAAATGATTCTTTGTTGGTCTGGTCCCTTTGCATTGATATTCTGTATTTTAGGGTATTATTTTTACCTCAAATATAATTAAATTACACAGAATTCCAAATGTACATTTTCCCCACATCATTGTCACATTGCTTATTTGGGAAAATAATCAGCACTCCTTTGTTATGGCTAGTCTTTACCATTTCAAAAAGGTCTTCCATATTTCAAATGATTCATAGCTGTGCCTGATGAAAATTGAACCCCTTCTTTCCTTTCTTATATAGGTTCATACATGGTAAGAACCAAAGTGATAATGGTGATAATCATGCAGAATTAGTTTCTCTAAATATATTCCATACCACAAAATAAAATACAGACCAGTGCTTCTGTTTGTATTATGTTTCTTTTCTAAGTTAAGGCCTTCAATAGGTCTCAATTTGATTGAGACCTCATAATATCATCTCTAGATCATTTGTAATAACAGCTAACATTTATAGAGTGTTTACTTTGTGGTAGTCACTCTCCTAATCACTTTACAAATATTTATCTCATTTGATCCTGGCAAGATTGGTACAATTATTACCTTTATTTTACAGATGAGGAAATTGAGGCAAACAGAGATTACATGACTAATTTCAGGGCACATGGCAATGGCCCTGGAGAGAGGAGAATCTGAGTATAAATCTAACCTCAGATACTTACTAGCTATGTGTTCCTTAGTAAGTCACTTAGTTCAGTTTGCCCCAATTCAGTCACTTTACCCTGTTTGCCTCAGTTCCTTATCTGTAAAAGGAAGGAAATGGCCAATCACTCCAATGTTTTTGTCAAGAAAACCCCAAAGAGGGTCATAGAGAGCTGGACATGATTGAGATGACTGAATAACAACTTCCTAATTCCAGGTCAAATCCTTTATTTATTATACTACACAGCTGTCAATTGTAAATTTTGACTGAGAGAAGAAAATATTAATTTGGTATTTTTTTCCCGAGGCAATTGAGGTTAAATGACTTGCCCAGGGTCACACAGCTAGGAAGTGTTCAGTGTCTGAGACCAGATTGGAACTCGGGTCCTCCTGACTTCAGGGCTGGTGCTCTATCCACTGCACTACCTAATTGCCCCAGATAACATGAATTTGGCAAACAGAAAGTAACAACAAAAGACAAATGAGAGGGGTAAGAGGAAGTTGAAAGACATAGTTTGTTGTTCACCAGTGGTTCAGTTGGGTCCAACTACTCCATTCCTAACCTATTACTGAATGGGCCATTGCCTTAAACAAACTGAGATCTGTTGAAGACCTTCCATTAAAAAGTTCAAGGTCTCCCACTGCATCCAGGGCCATCTCTAGCCATCCTGATCTCTATCTGGCAACTGGACCCAAAAGGTTCTGGAGGGGAAAGTAAGGCAGATTGTAAATAATAATACTTCTAAAGTCAAAGGAGTTGAGTTCAAATCCTAATACTTATTACAGCTCTGCCATTGACATTTCTTCTCTTTGGACCTGAGTTTCCTTATTTTTAAGAGAAGGAATCTGTACTATATGGCTTCTGAAAGTTTCCTTCAGCTTTAGATCTATCATCTATCATCAAAATTTACTTCCACTTTGCTCACCTTATACCCAGTAAAATCAATTTGTGTAGTCAACAGAAAATCTATTCTGTGATATCTTGAGGCTGGGGCAATAGGAAATAGATATGTCTTGGATGTTCAGAGGCTCAAGATTTACATGCTTTCTTCAATTATCTTTAGGAAAGTTGAAAGAGTATGATTAAGTGATTGGTCACTTGATTTATTTATTTGATGCCCAGTCATATCTGCCTCCATGAAATAATTGAGCTAGGCTCTTACCTTCAATTTGGTAAATTCTTCATGCCATCCTTGTCATCATGAATGACTCCCTTATGCTAAAATTTATTCCTAAGAGAATTAAGTACAGGTTTATTAAAATTTGTCAGCATTTAAGCTTTTATAATATTGGAACTACACTCAGAGAACAGGCTGTATCGTATTTTAATACTTTATTTTCTTTGAAGCAGACATTAGGCATTAAATATTTTTGTAAACAAATTTATAAATGCATATAAACTACAAACTCAATTTTCATTGTTTGGATTTGCTATAGACATAGTTCTTCACATATAAATGATTTTAGATATAAAGTTTAGTAGAATCAATGAATTAATACCTAACAATAAAAATAATAAGAAGAAGACAATTTGCTCCAATAGCAACTTTCTTATATTATTAGGAAAGTACCTTTGAGGTCATTTAATCCAGCATCTTACCTAATGCAGCAATTCTTCCTAAAATATCTCTGGAAGATGCCTTTCTATAGAAGTATAATTAACTATTCCTGAAATAACAAAACTCAATTGTTGATATATGATAAGAAATATCTTTTCTGGTTTGTTTTATTTATAGTATGACATATATATATATATATATATATATATATATATGAAATCAATACAGAAAACATGTATATTTCTTAAAGAGGGGGATGATTTCTAAAGTTTTTCCCAAAATCTTTAATGTAAAAATATATTCAAATGTAAAAAATAAGAAAAAAGTAATCATATTTCTTGAATTCAACATGAAACTCAGCTTTTGAAATTGCTGTACTAACCATATATAAAAATGGTTTGTTATTGAACATGTGTTCCCTTTTATATACGTACATAGCAGGCATACCCTACAGTTGATTTCCATCAACCCTCACTTTTCTTTTTTGTTTAGTAATATTACTACTAATTCAAAATCTCACAACTACTATAGGGATGACATTAGAAGCATGTCAATGCAAATAGCAGACTGGTCGATGTTTTATTTTTGTGACAAAATGTATTCAGTCTTATTCCATCTGCAGGATTTCTGGAGTCTCAACAAATCCTAATTTCTGATCCCATTGTGGCCACATCCAAATGTGATTTGGAAAGGATAAGGACTACAGGGTAAAAAATAACACATATAGGTAAATATAGATTTAAATACATGCACATACATACATGCATATACATACACAAATATATTAACATGTGTATATATGTGTCTGCATGAGCATACATATTGAAGAAGTGGAGGTGGGGAGTCAGATAGCTGACCATATTATTATTTTACAAATTAATCACTATTTTCTAGGAAGTATATACTGTTCTGATATTTTCTTTCTGTGTGCCAAAGTCTTCCATGTGTGTGACTCCAGCTTTCTTTACAAGGGGAGTCATGACCCCCATAGGGCCTCCATCTGTCTACCTAGAGCAGGTGGTCTCATAGGTATAACAGCTTGAGATTGTTATCAGACCAGTAAGAGAGGTGTTGACATTTTTTTTTAATCCTTCCATCAATTATTTTGTTATTGTTTACACCTACATTTTAGGGATATTATGACTAAAAAAGAAATAGTTCTATAGTTAATAAATATTTTAATATGTGAATGTAAACTAATTTCTACCCATGTATATACATACACATATATATCTTCATCTATGTATGTATGTATATGTATGCTTGCCCAATTAAAGGTTCTCCAGAAGATAAGAAAATAAGATTTAAAGCAATATTTGACTATAAAACAAAAAGATTATAAGTGTGGGCAACCCCCCAGATATTAATAATTTATAATAAATTATGTTAAACAGAAAATCACATATTAAATGATAACAATATACTAAAAACATTGTGAAAAGCTAAAGATACAAAAACCCACAGTGACTAATATCAATGTTTACATTTTAATATGGTGAAGTATAGAAATAATATATATAAGGTGACAAAGAAGGATGTTTTTGTTAGAAAAATTATAGGATTATAAAAATTAACAAACAAATAAATGAATAAATAAATAAAATCATAGTGACATAGGATTACATGTTCTTCTCCCCCCCACACTTTAAAAACGTGCAATGGTAGTTGATATGATTGTATTTCAAAAACTAAAGATGAGGGGAGATTTGAGATATAATAACAGAGGCAAAGTTGTGATTGGAAAGAGGAATGGGGAAAAGGGAATCATCAGTTGGAAGAGTTAGAGGGAAGAAAGAAGAAAGGAAGGCAGGAAAGAAGGAAGAAAGGAAGGAAGGAAAAAAGGAAGGAAGGAAGGAAGGAAGGAAGGAAGGAAGGAAGGAAGGAAG
>JAJPUD010010803.1:0-47679 GCA_023553655.1 Myrmecobius fasciatus
TTTCTTCTTCTCTGTGTTCAGTGCTTATCACAGTGTCTGAAACACGAAACTGCTTGTTGACTTGATCATGATTGCATTTTAAGCATTGACACAGAAAAGAAAGTTTTCCTGACTTCGCTATGTCCAAATTCAGTTTGAGACAAGGATATTTCTAGGATCCTTATCACAAATTAGAAATTATGCAATATTGCTATGTTACCATGTCACCTAATATAAATATATGTGATTGAAGTCACAACAGTAGAGTGAAAGAAATGCAGAGCTGACTTAAAACTGCAAAAGCCCTTTGTAGCAGAGAAAAGGACAAATAATTAACAGCTTTCAAAGATATGGTCAATTAAGTGTCTCACAGATGCACCAGCATTGGTTGATATCTACCCAATCAATCATTTTATGTTTGTGGCACTTTGGAAGTGATTATTTCTTCTGATACTCACAACCCTGTGAAGGAAGAAATTGAAATGTGTAAAATTGA
Organism: Myrmecobius fasciatus; assembly: GCA_023553655.1. Taxonomy (NCBI): domain Eukaryota; kingdom Metazoa; phylum Chordata; class Mammalia; order Dasyuromorphia; family Myrmecobiidae; genus Myrmecobius; species Myrmecobius fasciatus. Next base: position 476 of record JAJPUD010010803.1, read on the forward strand.
AGCAACTTGATTATTTAAGGATTGGAATGGAATTCAACCAAGATCATCCTGACTTCAAATCTAGATCCCTTTTCACATCTGTGTACTACTTCTTCAAAGTGCTTGACGCATTGCAACCCTTTCATCCAAACATTATAAATATTATTACCTCCATTTTATGGATGAAGAACTTGAGATGGAAAGGTAAAGTCACATGGTTTCTTGGAACCAGAATGGTGACTAAATATGTTCCATAGGAAGTAGGGGTGGATATCACCCCGCCTATTTATTATATTTCTTTTTTTAACAGATATAGAAACAGTCTAAGTCTTTTCCTTCTTTCCATGGCTATAGGGGTAGAATGGAGAGAATGTATTTCTTGCCTTTCTCTAATAACATCAATTGACTTCCATGGTATTTTCAATATACTTGCAAGGAAAAAACCATGAAGAAACAGGTTGAAAATTTCTATCTGCTTTGTTTCCAAAATTTACAGTGAAATAAATTTAGCTACATGGAAATTTCTCAAGAAAATATAATTTATTCTCACATATGGAGAGTTTCTACTCTTTATATTTAACATACTTTGGGGGGAGATTAAGATTTATGTTTTTTCCTAAAATGTGATTGCTTATGACTTTTATTAGTTATCAAAAATTCAAATGCCCTTTATTTTAAGGTGTCACAAATATATACATTAATTTTGATCAATTTTTATATGCTTCACTGTTAAATGTTTAAAAGTAAAATCAATATACTTAAGAGAACATTCCATTCTGTTGTTCTTCTCACCAGTCTTATCTTATTAAGAAGGTCTGTTTGTTTTGTTTTAGATGATTCTACCAGATCCACAAGGGCATTTTCATATTCATTCCTAGAAATAAAATAGCCCAAAATATATTAATAATGTGACAAAATATTTTAAAGGAGAACAACTTGCACACTTAAGCATGAACATATATGACATCACAGCTATTTATTTATATTCCCAATAGATCAATTCCCAATTCCCAAAAGATCAATAATAGCAATGCATATCAATCTCAAGTATTTTTTATATATTAACTGAATATTGGCATCAATTAAGAGGTGTAAAATAAGTGGATATATAAATGTCACCAGTGGTCACCAGTGTCTTAGAAGATGACCTGCAAAAGATCAAAATAACAGAATTTACAATAAATTATGAGGTTCTACAAATGCTTGCATTCAGAAATAGCATATTAATTATGACTAGTCCAGGCATATTAGAAATGCATCTCAATGAAATTCAGAGTAATGGGAGATTAATCTATCCATTCACACTGGAAAAATAAAACAAATGAAAAAGAAATATTGTCAAGATTAAGACATGGTTTCTTGTTAAGCAATTTTTGTTTACCAATAAGCATATATTGGATAATTACCACAGATGAATAACAATTTTGGCTTGAAATTAAATGAGGGAGATTTTGTAAACAAGTTAGAGGAACATAATATAGTTTACCTCTCAGACCTGTGGAGATGGAATAAATTTATGTCCAAAGAAGAACTGGAACTTTTAATTGAAAACCAGATAGATAACTTTGACTATATTAAGTTAAAAAGTTTTTGTACAAACAAAATCAATGCAGACAAGATTAGGAGGGAAGCAATAAATTGGGAAATCATCTTTACATTTAAGGGTTCTGATAAAGGTCTCATCTCTAAAATATATAGAGAATTGTCTCATATTTATAAAAATTCAAGCCATTCTCCAATCAATAAATGGTCAAAGGATATGAACAGACAATTTTCAGAGGATGAAATTAAAACTATTTATAGTCATATGAAAAGGTGCTCCAAATCACTATTGATCAGAGAAATGCAAATCAAGACAACCCTGAGATACCACTTCACACCTGTCAGATTGGCTAAAATGACAGGAAAAGTTAATGATGAATGTTGGAGGGGTTGTGGGAGGGCTGGGACACTGATGCATTGTTGGTGGAGCTGTGAACGGATACAGCCATTCTGGAGAACAATTTGGAGCTATGCTCAAAAAGTTATCAAACTGTGCATACCCTTTGACCCAGCAGCATTTCTATTGGGCTTATATCCCAAAGAAATCATAAAGGAAGGAAAAGGCCCCACATGTGCAAGAATGTTTGTGGCAGCCCTTTTTGTAGTGGCTAGAAACTGGAAATTGAATAGATGCCCTTCAATTGGAGAATGGCTGAATAAATTATGGTATATGAATGTTATGGAATATTATTGTTCTGTAAGAAATGACCAGCAAGATGATTTCAGAGAGGCCTGGAGAGACTTACATGAACTGATGCTGAGTGAAATGAGCAGAACCAGGAGATCATTATACACGGCAACAACAGTACTATATGACGATCAATTCTGATGGACATGGCTCTCTTCAACAATGATATGTTTCAAACCACCTCCAATTGTTCACTGAAGAAAGCCATATACACCCAGAGAGAGGGATGCGAAATGTGGACCACAACATAACATTCTCATACTCCTTGATTGATGTTTGCTTACATTGTGTTTCCTTTATCTGATATATCATTTGTGTAGATAAGATTTTTCTTGCACACCAATGATAAGTTTGGAAATATGTATACATATATTCGATTTGCCAATATTTTAACATAATTAACATGTAGTGGATATCCTGCCATCTAGGGGAGGGGTGGGGAGTTGGGGGGAAAAACTTGTAACGGAAAGCTATGTAAGGGTTATTGTTGAAGAATTACCCACACATATGTTATGCAAATAAAATAAAAATTAAAAAAAAAAAGAAATTAAATGAGGGAGAAAGACTGGCCTGGATTGCAATTGGGAAATAATATGATATTTTCACCATTTCCACATTGTATATAGCTTCAAAGTTCTATGTTTCTCACAATAATATTCTTCTGGTGAGAATACATATATTTCCAAATCACACAATACCACACTTCAGAGGAATTAAAGTAGCAAATTATCCACAGGGTCATAGATAGATAAACAGTGGGTATAGGAATAAAAGCATTAAAATATTATGAAAATTCTTACAACCAGAAAAAGAGACAGATTGCACTGAATAGTAATGATATCAAAAATGGTACATTGGGAGACTTGAAATAGTAAAAGAACAAAAGAGAGTACTCCAATGTGGAGAATATTAAATTCAAACTATATATCTGTGTGTATACCACCCCCCATATTTGCCAAGGCCTTATGCTAAGTGTTAAGAATGCAAAAACAATAATAACAAAGCTTCTGCCTTCAAGAAACATACATTCTTTCTCTCTCTCTCTCTCTCTCTCTCTCTCTCTCTCTCTCTCTCTCTCTCTCTCTCTCTCTTGATCTAGGTAGCTCAGTGAATTGAGTGCTGGACCTAGAGTCAAGAAGACTTTGAGTTCAAATCTGACCTCAGGTTCTTACTAGCTGCTGCTTACTAAGGTTGCTTACTGGCAAGTCACAATCTTGATTGCCTCAGTTTCCTCATCTGTAAAATAAACTGGAGAAGAAAATGGCAAACCATAAAGATACTGATCTTTGCCAAGAAAATCCCAAATGGGATCAAGAAGAGACAGACACTGAAATGACTAAGCAACAATATTTAAAATATATACAGATAAGTAATCACAATGCAGTTTAAAGAGGAAATGACTGCTAAAAACAGAGGATATTAAGGAGGTCTTCCCTGAGCTCAGCATTGAAGGAAGATAAGAAGGAAGATCCTGGCTTGGGATTGGTGGAAGTTTGTCTAGAGGCAATACACAGTGACAAGAGGTAGCTTGTTAAGCATAGAGAATCTCTAGAACACTCCAATTTTTCATAGAGTGAGTGAACCAAAGTAATGAGAAATAAGTCTGGAAAGACAAGTTGGAGCCAGATTATTGAGGGCCATAGCTACTCTAGACTGAGGAGGTTGTATTTTACAATTTATCTGTAAGATGATCATTTTGACTTTTCTGAGGAAGAGGAACAGAAAGGTAGAGAGGCTGGAGGCAGGGTGACCAATTAAAGCTCCTCCAATAGTCCAGGTAGGGAGTTTATGAGGGTCTAAAATAATAAAATAAGATGGGAGTAAAGAGAATAGATGCAAAGGATGTAGAGATAGAATCAAAAGGAGATGGCAATTGATTGGCTATTGGATCAAGGGAGAGAGGGATGAGAATCACTCCAAGATCATGGCCCAGAAGAGGAAAAATGGCTTTTGCCTTCTCCTTTCTTGCTTGCTTCTCAAACCCTTGGAACTGGTTCCAATCTAGCACCAAAAATCTCTAAGATTATTGTAAGCAATTTCTAAATTGCTAAAAAAAAACAAGCAAACAAACAAAAGGCCCTTTCCTCTGCTTTGCCTTTCATCTTGATTGATAGTTAAAATGTATGGGCAAACTTCAGGACTTAACCCTGAGCATGATTCTTTTTTCTTCTCATACTCTCTGATTTGGTGGTCTTATCAATTCCCCTAGTTTTAATAAGCATCTTTATGACAATGATTCACAAATCCACATACCCACATTTATATAGATTTGCCTTTCCTTACAACCTTCTAAGATAGGCAGTTCAAGCGTTATCATCATCATTTTTCAAGATGAAGGAGCATGCATATATATGTGTATATATATGTTTGAGATAGATTCAAACCAAGATCACTGACTCCAAGTTCAAAGCTATAAGTTTTACATGAATTTAGGTGGAATTGAATTATCAACCTTGATAAAAATCTTAAATAGAACACTACAGGGATCTATTTGTCTTTGACTCTTCGGTTCAACATTTTTATCAATGGTTTTGATGAAGGCATAGCTGACAGGGTCATCAGATTTCAGATGAAATAATATTTGGAGCAAGAAAGAAATTATTAAATGATAAAACTGAGATGCAAAGAAAATCAAAATATGCTGGAATAGTAAACAAAATATGACATCATTTTGGTGGATTCACAATTTCTTTAATGTAATGGCTTCTCATCTTGAGCAATTTTTATTTATGTCCTCAAAATCTTTAATTAAGGATTTACCCAAAGCCTTGAAGGTCACTTGGGCTAGCATGCAGGAGTCTCCAACTCCAATTTCCTTTTTTCTATCATACATGTACTCAATAAAATCTTTTACATTACTTCTTTCACGCAAATTATTGTAGGAAACTTGTTGCCATCTACTAATGCACAAAATATGTTTTCTTTGCCCTATTATTTGTGATTTTAAGCTTTCTAGGATCATGGTGTTCCATGAGCTAAAGCCACAGACTATCATAGGAGAACACATAGATCAAAGATACAGACTTTTGCAAATGGAATCATTAAAATCAAGGCATAGCTTCTTAAATGTAATCCATTCTATTTTTATCCTCCTCAATTTTGGACCAAGCTCATTGTTTATCTACATGTTCATCGACAAATGATTATTCATCTACAGCCTTCAGCATGTGCCTACCAAACAGAAGGTATTTAATAAAATTTTATTGCTAACTTAACTTGACGTCTAAGAGATATATATCGATAGAAATGATTATTTTTTCTTATATTAATAACCAACCATAAATTTAGGATTAAGATTTTCCTTTCTATTTTCCATTCAGGAGCCAGTTTTATAGACTATGCAGATAGCCTCTGAAGGACATTGCTGATAGATGAGATTATCCAGATCCTCTGGGTACATGCTTCTTTTTCTTGAGTGGGGTCTCACCCTAATAAATACTTTAATAATAGAATCCAGTGTAGGGGAGTTCTTGTCCTTAGAAAATAACCTGTATCCTTGGAACCTTCTATTAGAATTTAGGATGACCCATCTTATGAGGGGGAGAACTAACCAGAGTGGTCTAGGTAGAGACACTATCCATACTGCTGGAGGCAGCTGAGTCTCATGATCAGGTCATGTTCTCAGCAGGAGGAGGTACAGACTTTTTACTCATTTCCTCATTAACATTTCCACTCTTTCATTATTTGTTAACCAATCAGAGTTGATTTCCATCCTCAGGCATATCTTGCTTTCCAAAAGCTTTTAGGCATTCAATGTTTTGGAAGGGGGGAAAAAGGCCTTGGTTCCAAGAGAACCACTGACCTCACTTTATTTATCATTTGCTAGAAATAATTAACAAATTGATTATTAATTACCCAGAAACTATGTCTTTCTTTTCATTTGAAAGTTTTCAAGTGTGGATAGTTAGATCACAACAAGCCCTATTCTGATACCTATTTATAACATGGAACTGTCCCTAGATTCTCAAAGTCTATGTTAGCATACTAAAAAGACTTCAAGTAAGGTCCCAGAGAGATAATTGCTTTTCAAAGACAAGCCTATTTAAGAACAGAAATGTGTCATAACCAGTAGAATGACTACTTGGTAATTACTTCTTTGGCCATGGAAACTCATGAATTTCCATGCAAAGAAAAATGGCTCTCAGTCTCTTTCCCATTTGTAAATGTGCCACAGAATAGCAGAAAGCAGATCAGAGGACACTAATAATCACATAATATTTAGACAGTCTATATACAACATCATTATAATTAGTACCCTTAAAGTCAGATCTTTTTCAAATGACTAACAAATAGATCATCTACTGGAGGAATTAATATCTATCTTTTTTCTCAGTTTTTTGATATATCTTGGGGTTATGTCACTTATATTTCCAAATGCAAACCTCTTTGCTCTTCCCAGAGGTCATCTCTTATAACAAAGAATAAAAAAGAAATGGAGTGGGCAAAGTAATTCAGCAAAATTAACATATCAACTCAATCTAATAGTATGTGCAATGTTCTTCCAGCCCTCTAGTTTTGTAAAGAGTGGAGGGAGCTGTTCTTCTTCAGAGCCGAATTTTGTCATTATAATTACACAATATTCTTTTTCATCTTCAAGCTTCTCAGAGCCCACCAGTAGGACTACTGAGTAGGAGAATATACACATTTTGCCAATTTATTTGCATAATTTCAAATTGCTTCCCAGAATAGTTAAAACTAATCTACAACTCTACCAATAATGTATTATTGCATTTGTCTTTCCACAATCCAATTGAATCCTAACAATGAATTTTTTTTACTGTAAATGAAATCAAATAACAAAAGGAAGTTGCAGCTAACTGAAAGATACTTTTCAAGTTCTCAATGGAGAGTTTAAAAAAAGGAATTGTCAATGAATTTTATCATATGTCCAAAGGCAACATGAAACATCATTTCATGGGATCTTTGGTCATTTCTTATTGCAGTACTGATAATAAATATTTATAAAAATGCCACTATGAAAATAATTTTAATCTATGTGTCAATATAAATGGGAAAAGATGAAAAGATAGAGACATTCTCTAAGAAATTTATAAGATCCATTGAGTCTCTTGCTCTTCCTTTCCCCCATTCTGCTACAAGTGTGACTGAGATTTTATTGGGGAGTATTGGGGAAATCAACTCAGTAGAATGCTGTGGTAAAAGTTGGAGGGGACATTAAAAGTGCCAGTGACAGAATTGGCAAGTTTATTGCTAAATCTGCTCAACCTGCTCTATAATATGCTAACTACGGCCAGATGAAGCAGGAGTTCCCTACCAGTTGTCAAATAGCTGAGATGGGAGAATCTTCATGAAATTTAGCTCACAATAGCTCCTGAATCAATTGAATGGCTTGTAGCTGCCAGATTCAGCATTTCCCCAGAGTTCTGGCTCTGGTGCTGGAAGGCCTGTCCTAATGGCAGTTTGTATCCAACAATGTGTTGGAACTATAATGTTGCTATGGTATTTGTCCATCAGAATGAATTCTCACAAAATTGTTCATTTCCTAGGATTTCTGAGTCCACATTAATCCTATGCATGGAGGACTTCAGGGTTTCAAAGACTAACAGGTTCACAATACCATTTAGAAAATCAAACAATGAATAATAATTGTATTAAAATTGATCTTATGAATAAAAATCACAAATAATACCTATGTATGTGTCCATTCCTATTGAAAGCCAACTCTACTATGTCATGTGAGGAGACCTCACTGAAAAGGAGACTGAGTTTCATCACAGGGTAGCAGTTTAAAACCAAATTATAATTGTACAAGTCCATAAATCCACATACTCCTTGATAATCAATTGGTGCTAACTCTACCTATTGAAATGTAGCTGAGGTATTGAGATTCATTGGATTTTCAGTAATTTTAGGGAAAATGGCATTTTGCACTTTTTCCCCTCAATGGCAAAGTACAGATGCCTATAGGGTAAGTGTGGGGTTCCACAGTCAGTGGTTATTAAGACCTGATGATTAAACAAAGGTGAATATGCAAAAAACTGTTAAAGCTTTTAAAAACCAAAATTATAATCAAATCAGAAAAAAGAACAAAAATGATAAATATGGCAAACAATAAAGGTAACTCCAATTTATTTAAATAATCTGTAGATAATTTTTTAAAAAGAGCTGGGGAAAGGGAGCGAGGAATAGCTAAAAGAATGGACATTTTTTTGATGATTAAAGACTCACAATTTCTAAGGATGTTTAGTCACTCTAAATCAATTACCTGAGAGAAGAAATCAAAAGAGACTGGAAATTTTCATTCAGCACATATCTGGGTTCATTTGTTCATTGCTGTCCTTCCTTCTAAGAGAACCAAAATGACAGTGGAATGTTGGGAGTCAATGTATAGTGCCTCCAACTATGGCTGACCAAACCAATATGAGCTGGGAAGGCTCTACCACAGGTCAGGCACAAATAGTTTGTAGAAAATTCTAAAGATGTGTATCTCACATTCCTTTGGTATGTTGGCTATTTTGTGCCAGTGTCTCCCATTTCTCACAATCAATATCAAAGTTTTCCAAAAAAGACCTTGAGAATATCTTTGTATCCCTTTTTTCTGAACTTCCTCTGAGAGTACTCACCTTAACGTGAGTTCTCCAGAAAATATTCTTTTAGACAAACATTTGTTTATCAATAGAACTATGCTATTGAACTCTACAGTAGAGTTTGAATGCTTGACAATTCAGCTAGGAAAAGTATCTCAAAATCCAGCACCTTATTCTGCTAGATGAGCTTCAGAATCTTCCTAAGACATTTCAAATGGAATGATTCCATTTCATGGCATGTATTGGTAGACTGTCCAATTTTCACAGGCACTAAACAATAAGGTCCACATAGTGGTTCATGTAGACCTTCTACTGGTAGGCAGTCTAATACGCCTTCTCTCCCCTATTTTCTTTTTGAACCTCCCAAACACTGTTAGCTCTGGAAATTTGTGTATCAATTCTCATGTAAATGTACATCTTTGGAAAGTATACTGTCATGATATGTGAACTAATCCACAGCACTCAAAATTTCTCCATTTGCTGTAACCAAGGGTTCCAATATGGATGTTGTGGTGCTGGGTGGTAGAGAACCTCTATTTTCTTGATATTAATTGCTAGGCAAAAATTGGCGCAATCCAAACTCAACTGCATCTTGGCCTAAAGAGCCTATCTTGAATGCACAATAACTCATGAACAAAAAGTTGTATACCAATTCTCCCTTCACTTTAGTCTTGGCTTGTAGCCTTTTCAAATTAAACAATTTATTGTCAGTGTGGTAATTTACCTTGAAGCTGTTTTCATCCTCACTGAAAGCTTCTAACCTCATCAAGGAAAATATTAAGCTAAAAAGCACACACCCTTGCTTTAGTCCAATGACAACTGGGGAAGAATGAGAGGATTATCTAGAAGCTATGCAAGAAAGCCATCATGAAACTGTACACCATACTGTTGAACTTCTCCAGGCAACTAATTTTGTTATCATGACTGACAGTGTCAAATGTCTTGGCTAGATCAATGAAAGTTTTGTACAGAACTCTGGTCTGCTCCTGGCATTTATTCTAGAATTGTTGGGCAGTAAACACCATGTTGACCATTCTTCAGTCCCTTCTGAAGCACACTGGCTCTCAAGTAGATGACCATTTTCTGGCAGAAAGACCAGCTGATTAAGGCGACTTTGGCAAAAATATTGCTGCAAATAACTGAGAAAGAGATTGCCTTATGATTGTCACAGGACAACCAATTTCCTTTTTCTTAGAAAAGAGATGAAGAATTGAGGTATTTTTGATCTCCTGGGAGATAACCTCTATATAACCATATAACCTAGAAGATTTCAGTGTGAGCAGTGTATGAGAGTCTTGTACATCTCTGCTGGAATAAAATAAATTGTTAGGTTCTTTGCCATGGGAGAGGAGCTTAATGACATTCAAAACTTCTTCATTTGAACATTTGGCTAAAGAGTATTAACTTCAAGCTGAGACAAATGGTCAATGACTTCATCATTGGTTGACAGTCTGGAACACTATAAAGATGTTCAGCCCACATGTCTAGGATCATATCTTTTTCATTGATCAATATGGCTCCATCAACACTGAATAGTTGAGATGCACTATAGGTTTTTGGCATAAATAGCTTTCAGGGCATTATGGAAGAACTTTTGATTATTTTTTATTATTAGTGTAAAACTGAATTCCATCTGGTTTTTTTTTACTGAGCCAATAATCCTGCATCCCTCTAAATTTTACTTGAACTTAATTTGTAATGAAATTAAATGCTGCCTCTTTAGACATGGACAAACTACCTTTCTAGTAAATTCTATAAAGTTCTCATTTTTCATTTAGTAGCTTCTGAATTTCCCCATTATTTTCATCTAATCAATTCTGATTTTTAAGTGTTTTGGTCAGATGAATAAATGTGGTACTCTACACAAAATCTCTGAAAGTTGCCCATTCCTTTTCTGCTCTAATGATGCCATGTGTTGGATCAACTTTTCCCCTAAATCAACAAGGTGTTTACACTTGGAGATATACTCTCATCTGTTGACCTTGAATCTCTAGATAGTTATCTTGCCTTGGGGATGCTGCTTTGGTTGAATGCAGATGTTTGGCTTGGAAAGTTTAAGTCTAAGATCAGTCCAGCATTCTGTGTCACTCATTATCTTTGTCACTCTCACACCCTATGTGTCTTTTCTCCTTACACTCACATAACCTATTAAATGTTAATGGTTGCTGCAAGGGTACATCCATGAAGTTTTATATTGCCTTTAGGTCAATGGAAGATAATGTTGATGACAAGAAGGTCATGAGATGCACAATATTTTGTTTAACTTCATCAGGGCCCATCATGGTGGGAACATATGTACACATGAAAGTGTCATGGCACTTTTCTCTAAGTGGCAACCACATTGTAATGAGACTGTCAGCATTCATTTTGAAAGACAAACAAGCTTCTTGACTATAAGATTTGTTTCCAAAGCCTATACCAACTTCATGGCTCCTCTCATCACCTGCCACTCTAGAAAAAAATGTGTATCCAGCTCCAACTTTAATGTCTGTTTACCAGCATTGTTTCACTCAGGGCTGCTATTTGGATGTGATACCTACTGAGTTCTCTCACAGTAAGAGCTGTTTGTTTTTCATGTATACTGGTCTGTTCAGACCACTACAGTAATGTTGTGCTCAGTTCTAGGTGTCAGAAATATTTACAAGTTGGAGAGCATTTTTAAAAAATTCAACTAACATTGTAAAGAGTTAAAATCTATGTTATAAAATCTCCATTTGAAAAATAAAAATTAAAAAAAACTAAAGATGCTTAACTTGAAGAAGGGAAAATTGAGGGGAAATCTTGCACCAGTCTTCCAATTTTGGAAAAAAAAAGATCTTTAACTCTTTTTGATGTCATGAACCTTTTTGGAAGTTTGATGTAAGATATGTACTTCTTCTCAGAATAAAGTTTTTAAATGCAAAAAATACACAGGATTATCAAAAAGCCAATTATATTGAAATACAGTTATTAAAATATTTGAAATTCCAAGTTCTTAGACATCTTGAAATCTATCCATAGACCTTAGAGAGGCCTGGGGACCCCAAGTTAAGAACTTCTGGTTTACATGGTTAGTATATGGAAAAGAGATTAGGTTTGGGGTTTTTTTTTTATTCTAGAGGGTAAATTCAGTATCAGTAAATGAAAGTTCATAAGATGATAAATTCAACATAAAGTTCAACATAAGGAAAAACTTCCTAACAGTGAGAACTGTCCAATACTCAACTGTATTATCTTAAGGACTGAATTTTCAAGGTCTCTAAACAGACTCTGGACAACTAATTGTTTGGCATATTGTATAGGATTCATGATTTCAATAAGGGTTGATCTAAATGATCTTCCGACTATAAGTCCATAATTCCAGGGTTTATTACAATATAAGTTTGTCTTTTAAGAAGCTGGACGACATTTCTTCATAATCTTCTCCAAAGCAATCATTGTGAGTATGTGTGCTTAGGTAAAGGGTGAATTATGTTGTACTTTTTAGTAGTACTAAATAGTACTGATTAATAGTAATAGAGTGATTTTATACTTCCTGAGATTATCAAGCTTTCATTTGATCTCATCAGCATCATAAATTCATTTATCATTTCTATATTGATGATTCTCAGATCTTCTTATACATCTCTAGCCTCTTTTCTGATTTCCAGTCTCTCCTCTCCAATTCAATGTTCCATGGACAACATAATTAAGTTCATTATGTCCAGAATGGAACTTACTCTTTCCTCCCAAACCCTACCCTCTTTTCTAACTTCTCTGTTACTGTCAAAGGCACAGCTATTCTCCTACTCAATCAGACTCACAACCTAGTTGTTTTCCTTAACTTCTCACTTTCTCTCACATACTCCCATCCTCATATCCAATCAATTGCCCATCCTTGTTAATTCAACATTTATAACATTATATTCTGTTACGTTATGCTTCTCTCTCTCTTCTGAACCTCTCATCACACTCAGCAAGCCCTCATCCTCTCCTGCCTAGACCATTGCAATAGCCTTTTGGCTGATCCCTCTACCTCGTGTTTCCCCAATCCAATGCACCCTTCACTCAGCCGCCAAAGTGATCAACCTAAAAGTACATGTCTGACCACAACATTCCCCTATTCAATAAATACCAATAAAATCTAGATAATCACTTTTCATTTAATTACAGGATTAAATGGAAAATCCCCTTTGGTTTTTAAAGTCCTTCATAAGTTAGCCTCTTCCTGTCTTTCCAGTGTCTTACATCTTATTCCCCTCCACATACTCTGTGATATAGTGAAACTAGCTTCTTTGTTGCTCCTCACACAAGACACTTCGTCTCCTTGCTCTACGAATTTTCACTGTCCCCCTTCCTTACATACCATGTATGAAATCCTATCAGACCTCTTTTCTACCTTTTACCTTCAGGTTACAACTAAAGACCAACCTTCTGCAAGAGCACTTTTTCCTGATCCTCCTTAATTTTAATGCCCTTCCTATGAGATTATTTTCAATTTATCCCATCTATGACTTCTTTGTACAGGTTTTTTTTTTCATATTGTCTCCCCATTAGACTGTTAGTTTTTTTGAGAGCAGGAACTGCTTTGTTGATTGATTTTTTTTTGTTTGTTTTGTTTGTCTGTTTTGTGTGGAGATGGGGGAATAGCCTTTTTTCTTACTACAAAATATGATTATAAAATCACCTCCATTTATGTGGGGGTGAACCAAGTTCTTAAATTGGTATATGAGCATGGTACCTAGGGATTTAGAAAGTTGTAACTTAAGGAGGAGCCAATGGATTGACTAGTCTATGAGCGACTCTTAATTCCAGGCCACTCACCTTCCCACAGTTGTAGGGCCTAATGGAACCCAGTGAATATGTCCTGTTTTTCTAAGCACATGAAAGACAAAATACTTATACCTTGACATAAAGCTGACAATCCTCTCTAGAATGATGCATATGACTCATAATTTCAAAACTGCTGGGGCAAACACTTTAGTGGGAGAATTGTTACAAAGATTAAATTCTATAAGGCTATCTTTATAGAAGATAAACCTTCATGTTTCTTACCCTGAAGAATACTGCAGCAAAGTGAAGGAAGTCTAGTGCCAGAAATAACAACTCTGTTAGTTCTAAGTAACATTGATTTGCTTCAGGAATAGAGGAAGCAGGAGAACATTGTACACAGCAATAGCAAGATTATATAATGATCAATTCTGATGTACGTGGCTCTTTTCAACAGTGAGGTGATTCAGGCCAGTTCCAATGGTCTTGTGATGGAGAGAGTCGTCTGTACCCAGAGAGAGCACTGAAGAAATTGAGTGTAGATCACAACATGGTATTTTCATTTTTTGTTGTTGTTTCCTTGCATTTTCTTTTCTTTCTCAATTTTTTCCTTTTTTGATATGGTTTTTCTTGTGCAACATGATACATGTGGAAATATGTATAGAAGAATTGCATATATTTAACATGTTGGATTACTTGCCATCTAGGGGAAGGGGTGGGTGAGAGGAAAAAAAATTGGAAGGCAAGGTTTTGTAAGAGTGAATGTTGAAAATTATTTATGCATATGTTTTGAAAATAAAAAAAAAACTTTAAAAAAAAACCAAAGATAGAAGGAGCAGCTATACTAACAATAAGAAATAGCTATGGGCCTGGAACAAGTATTTGCTGCACATGTACATCAAAGTCCCTGAGATTCATGTGAGGCAAGACCTGGGCTATCCTCCAACTTAATCTTTGCCTCTTTGGGAACAGGGTTATGTATGATTCTTTGAGTATGTGTGTAGGGAACAAGTTGCAACAATATATTTGAAAGACCAAAGGGAAAAAAAGTGAAGGCAATCTATTGGCACATATTCCAAGCATCTGCTCTCTTCCAAAGCTGTTATCTTCAGTTTCTTCTTACAAAGACCATTAAACAAGAAATTTTATAATATCATGTTTGAATTTCAACAAAGGAGTAAACTGAGGCAGCTCTCTGAACAAGATTACATTTATTAGCAGGGGCATGCTACCCGTCAATAAATAGGTCAATCAATAGATTGCATCCATTAATGCCAAAGATTATGAGCAAAAGAAAAGTTTTCATTATCTAGGTTTTTGAGAATGCAGAAGAAAGATCAAAGAGGATAAGATGTTATCATGGGATTATGCACAATGCAATTAGTTATAGAATTTATGCACAGGGAATGACATGATTGATTGGAAGTTTGGTAATAGAGGCTAGCAGCTTCCTTTCTTCTTCTCTTATAAGACTAAAAAGTGCTCATTGTCTGAGTGCAGATACAAAATAGTAGCCTAGACTTTGGGGTATAAAAATATCAATCCCAAATTTCTTTTGTGTTCTTATTCATTCTTCAAGGTCAGTTAAATTCCTTGAGAAAGAGAGATGGATTTTTTTCCAATTTTTAAAAATAATTATTAAAGCTTTTTTATTTTCAAAACATAAGCATGGATAATTTTTCAACATTGACCCTTGCAGAACCTTGTGTTCCAAATTTGCCTCTTTCTCCCCACCCCCTCCCCTAGATGGCAAGCAATCCAATATATGTTAAACATGTGCATTTTTTTCTATACATATTTCTACAATTATCATGCTGCATAGACCAAAAAGGGAAAAAAAAACAAAGAGAAAGAAAACAAAATGCAAGCAAACCACAACAAAATGAGTGAAAATGTTATGTTGTGAACCACATTCAGTTACCACAGTCCTCTCTCTGGGTATAGATGGCTCTCTTCATCACAAGATCATTGGAACAATCCTCAATCATCTCATTGTTGAGAAGAGCCATGACCATGAGAATTGATTATCATATAATCTTGTTGCCGTGTACAGTGATCTCCTGGTTCTGCTCATTTCACTTACCATCAGTTCATGTAAGTCTCTCTAAGTCTCTCCAAACTCAAGAGCTGGATTTTTAAACTTAATCTATTACAAGTCAGTTGAACTCTGAACTAAATTCAAAGACAAAGAACCATGACTTAAATAGTTACAAGACAAAAGCAGTAACAGGGCAAATTCAATTACTCGTCAATGGGATCAATAAAAATGATACAGGATTTATGGATAATATATGATATAAAAATCAAACAATTATTATTAAATGTATTCAGTCTTATAAAATGCTTTCAATTACTTAAAGAAACATGTGACCATCTACAAACACATGAACCAAAAGACAACATGATACCTCTTACTTATCAGTTGCTCTGGTTGTTTTAATTGCTCTTGCAACTGTTTTTGCAATCTTTTCACTCCCTCTTCTAGCTCTTCCCGTGCCTCAGCTTGTTCATTCATTGCCTATTAAAAATGAAAAGACTTGATACGCAACAAGAATGCTAGGATTCATTTTGATGCTTCAGTTCCACTAAATAGGGACGGGGCACTCTCCTTAGTGTTCTGATTAAAGAGAATATTTTGTAGGGTGAATGCTCTTTGAATGGTATGGAGGGAATAGTGGCCCTTTTATAATGTTCCTTATTTCAAACAAGCACAGATAATTCTGCTCCAAGAACACCAGGAGAAACTGTCACTGTTTACAATGAACCCTACATGCTTTAATGACAAAAAACAAACAAATAAATGAAGAATCTGTTCATTAACAGGCTCATTATGCATTCATTTCATTGTCACAAAGTTTATCTCCCTTACCTAGTAGACTTTGAAGAAGAAAAGTTTAAGCTGAGTTGTGACTTGTGAAGTCTAATTTGAACCTCCAATATTCTTTTGAGCTTATGGATTTGGGGAATAAGTTCTATTTCTACTTGGCCCCATCCTACACTATCCTGTGGAACTGATCAAGAAATCAAAGGTATTAAATTGTATATATTGCTACCATACAATTTAAATTCTACATGAAACCCTGAAGCTACTTGACCTTATAATTTTTTGAACTAGCCACATTTGTCAGTGCCATGCATTCCTTCTCCTGTAGCTAATTTCTCAGCTTTCAGACACATTGTCCCTTTCTCTAGATCAATCCTTCTGTTGCTGAGCCCCCCAATCTCATACCTATATTCATTCCAATTCATTTTATCCCCTCCCAAAATCACTACCTTCCTTTGGCTACCAATTTCATCATTCCATTAATACCTTTGTTTCCATTATTAATAAAAACTATATTTTCATCCTAATCGAATTCCCTTATATCCTTGCATGAAATGAAACCTGGATTTCTACTAAAGATTTCACAAAAGTAACAGCCTTTTCCAATACTGATCATTTCTTTTTTCCTTCTCCCAAATGAATGTCCTAGAGAAGGAAGTATACTTAATGCTTTTCACTAATACCACATCAAGACTCTCATTTTGCTCTTATAACTCAATAATTTTTCTTCTCTTGAAGTCTACATCACACCTGCCTAGTGAACATTTCAAACTGGTTGTCACTTAAGCAGATCCACCTCAACTTCCCATGAACAAAATTTATTATCTTTCCCTCTCAAAAAAACCCAAAAAAACCAAAACAAAAAAACAAAAAAAAACTACTCCTATTCTGAATTTTCCTGTTTCTATTGAGAGGACCAACATATTTCCAGTCATTTAGGAGTCACAAATGTCTGTATTTGAATCCTACCTCCAATGGCTAATAGCCTGACAATAAGCAAATCAATTCATCTTTGTATGCCTGAATTTCCTCATCTGTAAAGTGGGGATAAGAATATCTCATAGGATTGTGAGGCTCAAATTAAATAAAGTATTTTAAAGTGTTTACTAAGCCTGAAAAATTCCAAAGTTTTTTTGAGAATTTAAGTAGATAAGCATTTCCCATTTACTGATCAAATGAATTCATTTTTCTCAGATAAAGCAAAATAAACCAGCCTAGTTTCTCTTTATTTTTTCATAAATTCTGTATCATTGTTTTAAATTAAGTATTATTGAATAGAAATGAATGCCTATGAGTACTACATAATTTTAAAGTAAAGCAGTACCAATAAAACGCGATCTACTTTAAAGAATTTAGGTCATTTATTATGAATTCCAAAATATATCCCAGAGTGGTTTTCTCCAGTCTTATTATCATCATAAGCAATTAGCTTTTAAGGCTCATCATATCTGTTTCATCTAAGATACAATGATATGTAAAGATTACATATACATGTTATAATT
Organism: Myrmecobius fasciatus; assembly: GCA_023553655.1. Lineage (NCBI taxonomy): Eukaryota > Metazoa > Chordata > Mammalia > Dasyuromorphia > Myrmecobiidae > Myrmecobius > Myrmecobius fasciatus. The sequence continues at coordinate 18,287 of JAJPUD010010803.1, forward strand.
TTTAAAATATATCATCAAAAATACTAAGGCACCAATATACTCTCAAGAATTATATGGTACAGAATTTAAGTTTTCAACCCTGTTAACTTAAATTTTAATGAATTGACAATTTAACAAATTTTCAATATATAAGTAATATTTTATCTTTACCCCTTTTCTGCGCTTGAATTCCTCTTTTATGTTTGCCATTTCAGTTATCATGTGGGACAATTGTCTCTTCTTCTTAAGAGTGGTCTTAATTTCGTCATCTTTTTGTTTTTTAGTATCAATAATCTATATTGACAAACATAGTAAACCTTTTAAAGACAAGCTATAATGTATTGCTGAAGAAAATATTTTTATATTTTTCTATAAATTTCTTTAGATTATTATCTATTTTGGGGTGCTAGAATTTGAGGGAAAATATATGCATGAGGAAAAAAAACTTGACAAACAAAACAACTTTTCAAATGCTGTGAAGAAACTATTTCTCTATTTAGAATGAAAAATTTCATTAGAGAATTTTGGGAATATTTATTCAATTGGTTAAAACAATGTTGAATAGATTAATATGACATTAGACTATCATAATTCATATCACATTATTTTTTAAATTATTTCATTAAGCATTTCTCAATTATTGTTTGCTCAGTCATTTCAGTTGTGTCTAACTCTTCATCATCCCATTTGGAGTTTTCTTGGCAAAGATAGTGGAGTGCTTTGCCATTTCCTTCTGTAGATCATCTTACAGATGAGGAAACTGAGGCAAAAAGGATTAAGTGACTTTCCTATGGTCATAGAGCTAGGAAGTATCTGGGATGAGATTTGAACTAAGGACAATGGATCTTCCTGGCTCTAGGCCCAGCACTCTATCCACCAAGCCACTTACTTACCAGCCCCATTTCCTAGTTATATATAATTTTTTTGTTTTGCCTCAATTACATATAAATTTTTTTTAATTTTTTTTTAATTTTATTTTATTTGCATAACATATGTGCGGGTAATTCTTCAACAATAACCCTTACATAGCTTTCCGTTACAAATTTTTCCCCCCAACTCCCCACCCCTCCCCTAGATGGCAGGATATCCACTACATGTTAATTATGTTAAAATACTGGAAAATCAAATATATGTATACATATTTCCAAACTTATCATTGGTGTGCAAGAAAAATCTTATCTACACAAACGATATATCAGATAAAGGAAACACAATGTAAGCAAACATCAATCAAGGAGTATGAGAATGTTATGTTGTGGTCCACATTTCGCATCCCTCTCTCTGGGTGTCATATAAAAATTTTTTAACAATCATTTTTTAAAAAAATTTGTTGTGCAAATTCTTTCTCTTTTCTTTATAAGGCAAGACATTTAATATTAATTACACCTGTGAAGTCACCAAAACATATTTTCATATTGTAAAACACAAAATAACATAATAAAATAAGAAAGTTTTTAAAAGTATATTTCAATCTCCATTCAAAATTTATCACTATAGGGGCAGTTAGGTGGTGCAGTGAATAGAGCACTAGCCTTGAAGTCAGGAGGACCTGAGTTGAAATCTGGTCTCAGATACTTAATACTTCCTAGCTGTGTGACCCTGGGCAAGTCACTTAACTCTAGTAGCCTTAGCAAAAAAAAAAAAAAACATATTATCACTAATATGTGGAGGTGCACATATATTTCATCATGAGTCCTTCGTAATTTTCTTCTATCATTATATTGATAAAAGTAACCAAATCTTTTAATACTATTGTTACTATGTACAGGGATCTTCTGGTTCTCATTTCACATTGCCTCAGTTCATGAATTTTGCCATGTCTTTTTGAAACTACCCCTTTCACTAATTTTTATAACACAGTAGTACTCCATCTCAGTCATATGCCATGACTTGTGCATCCATTTTCCAACTGAGGAGCATCCTTTCGATTTCTAATTCTTTATCGCTACAAAAAAAGTTGCTATAGGTTTTTTTTTTTTTTAAGATATGGTACTTTCCCTCTTTTTTTGAACTTTTTGGGATAGAGATCCAGGACTGCCAGTGCTTGGCCAAAAGACTTTTTATACAGTTTTATACCCCATTGGGCATAGTTCCAAATTGTTCTTCAGAATGGTTGGACAAGTCACTACTTCACCAGCAGTGCATTAGTGTACCTATTGTTCCTCATCTCCAGCATTTGTCAGTTCTTACAAGTGAGGTGATACTTCAGAGCTGTTTTAATTTGTATTTCTCTAATGAATAGTAATTTAAATTTTTTTTCATTCCTTTGATCCAGCAGTGTTTTTAGAGAGGGCTGTGGGAACTGAATGTGGATCAAAACATAACATTCATTCTTTTTGTTGTTTGCTTGCATTTTGTTTTCTTTCTCATTTTTTCCTTTTTTGATCTGATTTTTTATGCAAGATAACTGTATAAATATGCACACATATATTGATTGGATTTAACATATAGTTTTATCATGCTTAATATATATTGAATTACTTATAGTCTAGGGAGGTGGGGAGGGGAAGAGGGGGGAAAATTGGAACACAAGGTTTTGCAAGGATCAGTGTTGAAAAATTATCCATGCATATGTTTTGAAAATAAAAAGCTTTAATAAAAAATTTTTTTCATATGACTATGCATAACTGATTTCTTCTGAAAACTGTATGTTTATGTCCTTTAACTGACTCTCCTTTTCAAAAGCTTATTTTGATTCTAACTCCTGCCTCCCTTAATCTTCTTTCTTTTGTGATTTTCCCTATTGCTCTCCTATCCCTTCCATCCTATTTTCCTATTGAGTAAGTTACATTTCTACACAAAACTCCATGTATTCCATCTTTGAATCAATTCTTAGGAGAATGAGGTTCAAGCATCGCTCAACTCCCAAAATTATCTCCTCCATTATAAAATCTTTTCCTTGCCTGCCTCTTTTATTTTTTTTCTCATTCTAAGTCTCCCTTTTCCCTTTTTTTTTTAGTGCAAATATCTTTCTTACTCCATTTTTTGGAGATTATTCCAACATAACTAATTTACATCCAAACATCTATGAAAACTCATTTTAACTGTCTTAGTAATGATAAAATTCTTAGGAAGTACATGCCATTCTTCCTTATAATTTATAAACTACTTAATTTTATTGAGTCCCTTATGACTTTTCTTTCATTTTTTATACTTCCCTTGAAACTTGTGTTTGAATGTCAACATTTTCATTTAGCTCTTATTTTTTCATCAGGAATGCTTCAAAGTCCTCCATTTCATCAAATCTTTATTTTTTCCCCTTGAAGGCTTACACTCAGTTTTGCTCAATAGTTTATTCTTAGTTTTAATTCTAGTTTCTTTGCCTTCCAAAATATCATATTCCAAGCCTTTCTTTCCTTTTTGTGGAACTTGCTAAATCTTATGTTATCCTGATTATGGCTCCATGATGTTTGAACTACTTCTTGAAATATACTTGAAGCATTTTCTCTTTCACCTGAGAGCTTTAAGATTTGACTATAATATTCCTGGGAATTTTTGCTTTAAGATATTTTTGGGAGGTGATTGGTGGCTTCTTTCAATCTCTATTTGTCTTATGAATCTAAGATGTAAGACAGTATTGTTGGATAATTTCTTGCACTGTGAAGCCTAGGCTATTTCTTTAATCATGGTTTTCAGGTAGTCCAAAATTAATTTCACAATTACTATTTTCAACTGTATTCTCCCTATTTATTCTGTTCTCTCTTTTTACACTGTTCCTCATCAAAAGTGTTTTGCTTCTGATTACATATCCTCCAATATGTTCTTCCTTCATAGTCCTACCTCCTTTTTGTATCCCCTTTCCATCCTAATTATCTGCAGAATAAGACAGATTTCTATATCCAATTGAGTGTGTGTTATTCCCTCTTTGAGGTAATTCAGATGACAATGAAGTTTCACTCACTCTTTCCCTCCCCCAAAAGCTTTGTCTTGCCTCTTTTATGGCAGTTAATTTGCACCATTCCACCTCTCCCTTTCCCTTTCTCCCAGTACATTCTTCTCTCATACATTTTATTTTTTTAGATATTATTCCTTCATATTCAAATTATAACTATACCTTTTGTCTGTATCTAATGCCCTTCTAAATGCTCTAATAATGATAAAGTTCTTCTGAGTTACAAGTATCATCACTCCCATGTAGAAGTGTAAACAGTAATCTTAGTTAAGTGTAACCTATTAAGTATCTTATGATTTCTCTTTCCTGATTACCTCTTTGTGCTTCTGCTGAGTCATGTATTTGAAACTCAAATTTTCTATTCAGTTCTGGTCTTTTCTTTATGAGTACTTGAAAGTACTCTATTTCGTTAAATATCCACCTTTTTTTCTGAAAGATTTTACTCAGTTTTGCTGGATAGATGAATCTTGGTTGCAATTCTAGCTCCTTTGCTCTCTGGAATATCATATTCCAAGTCCTTTGATTTTAAATGTTGAAGCTGCTAGATCTTGGGTTATCCTGACTGTGGCTTCATCATACTTGTTATTTCTTTCTAGATACTTGCAATATTTTCTCCTTGACATGAGACTTCTGAAATTTGGCTGCAATATTCCAAGGAGTTTTCATCTTAGGATCTCTTTCAGGAGGTGATTGGTAGTTTCTTTCAATTTCTATTTTACCCTCTGGTTCTAGAATATTAGTACAGTTTCCCTTGGTAATATTTTGAAAGATGATATTTAAGCTCTTTTTTTGAACACAGCTTACAGTAATCCAATAATTTTTAAATTTTCTTTCCTGGATCTATTTTCCATATGAGTTGTTTTCCAGTGAGATATTTCACATTGTTTCATTTTTTTGTTTGTTTTATTTTTTATATCTCACGAAGTCATTACTTTTCATTTGCTCAATTCTAATTTTTAAGGAATTATTTTCCTGATTGAGCTTTTATACTCCCCCCCCTCCATTTTGGCCTTTTTAGGGAACTATTCTCATTGGCTTTTTGTGCTTCCTTCTGCATTACTTTCATTTCTCTGTCCAATTTTTCCATTACCTCTTTTACTTGATTTTCAAAATTCTTTTTGAGATTTTCCATGATTTGAGATCAATTCTCATTTTTCTTAGGGGTTTTAAATGTAGGAGCTTTGATTTTATCTTCTTCTTAGTGTGTTTTGATCTTGTCAGCATCGTAACTTTCTATGGTCAGAATAATATCCTGTTGTTTGCTCATTTTCCCAGACTACTACTTGACTTTTAATTCTTCGTTAAAGTAGAGTTCTGTTTCCAGGGTGGAAGGTTCATTTGCTCAAGCTTCAGGGCTTTTGTGGAGTTGTTTTCAGAGATCCTTTTTCAGTTCTCTTAAGAATTAAACTCTCTGGGGCAGCTAGGTGGTGCAGTGCATAGAGTATCAACCCTGAAGTTAGGAACTCCTGAGTTCAAATCTGGCCTCAGGCACTTAACACTTCCTAGCTGTGACCCTCGGCAAGTCACTTAACCCCAAATGCCTCAGCAAAAACAAAAAACAAAACAAAAAAAAAGAATTAAGTTCTTTGAATTTTCAGTTCTTTTAAGGAGATCCAAGAAAAAGAGTGTTTACTACTCTAGTGGTTTGTGCACTGTGTCTGTGAGTGACCACTATTACTCTTTCATGCTATTAAATTGTAAGGTGGATCCCTGCTCTCTTGGGGCTACATGTCCTAAAGTGTTAAAGCTCCTCTTCACCCTGGGACTGTGAGCCCAGTGCTATGTCTAGATTTAAGTGTGGACAAAGCAACAGAACTCTACCTCAATGCTAGCAAAGAGACCTCTCTAATCTCCTTCTGACCAGCTATTTAACCTTTCCATACTATCGGGGTTAAGATCTGCTGCTGATTTAGTGGTTCCAAGGCCTGCTCCTGGTTTTGCACAACTGTTTTTAGAGATAGTTCTCTGGGTTTGGAAGTGTGAGCTTCTTCCACAGTTTTATGATCTAGGGAGAGATATGTTCATTGATTTTGTTTTGCTCTTTGATTCTTACCGAGAAGTAGTCCCTTATCCCTTGGGATTGCATTTACTACTTAAATCATCTTGTAATTGGAATATGCATTCAATCAATTGGTCCATTAGGCTAAGTAAGATTATCTCTAAGGTTCCATCTAATTCTCAGTCCTATAAAAATATTAATCATGATATTTACCCTTTTTTCTAAACTATCTTTTTTCTTTGTAAATATTTCCTTCTCTTCAGTCAATTCATCATTTACTGTTTTCAACAGATCTTGAAAGTAGTCAATTTTTTACTCATCAAGTTTTTTCTTGTCATATATCTCTTTTGTAGAAGTATCATTTTCAGCTCTTTCTTTCATCTTCATGTTAACCATAAGTACAGCTTTTTGATGATCGTCAGCTAATTCTTCCTGTTCTTGCCTATGTAGAAACAAATATCAGTGATTCATTGAAATAAATGATAGTTTATTTTAGGAACCTCTAAATATTATAAGTTACTGGAATATATTATTTTTATCCCCAATATACAGTATGCTTTATACAGTATAACTACATTTTTCTTATATAAAACCTGATTATTATATGTTACAAGTTCATAATTCCATAGAAAGAAGAAAACAAAGACAAGAATAATGAAGTTGAAAATAACAAGGATAATGTATAATTTTTATTTCAACAGAAAGATTTTAAAAATATTTTCATTACAATATTTTCATTCATATAGTAATTATAATTATATGTGAATATATGTATAAATTATTTTCCTTTTTAAAATTTAAGCTTAAATATTTATTTTCAATTCCAAATTCTTTCTCTCCTTTTATTTCCTCCCCCACCTATTGAAAAGGCAAGAAATAAAATAACCATTGTGTATATATGTGTATATATGTATATATATATGTATATATACATTATATATATTAAATCATGCAAAACATGTCCACATTAGCCATGTTGCAAAAAAAAAGAAAAAGAAAAAAAATGCTTTATTTGAAAATTCAATTAGTCTGTTTCATCAATGAGTCTTTTGGATTGTCTTGGTCTTTCTGTTGATAAGAATTGCTAAATCATTCATAGTTGATTATTATCACTATAACATCGCTATTACTGTATGAATTTTTTTTCCTGGTCCTGTTCACTTTATATCAGGTTCATAATAGTCTTCCTTTTTTATCATTTCTTATAGCTTAATAGCATCTCATCACAATTATTCACTATAATTTCTTCAGCCATTCTCTAACTGATATACAGCCCCTCACAGTTTCCAAGTCTTTGCCAACACAGCAGAAGCTACTATAAATATTTGTGTATATATGGGTTCTTTTCTCTTTTTTAAAATCTCTTTGGAGAATAGCCCTAGTAGTAGTATTATTGTATCAAAGGGTATATACAGTTTTACTTTGTTTTCCAGAATAATTACATAACATATTAAATATAACATGCAATACATAATGTATTACATATAAAGTATACATCATATAATAGTTAATACCTCTATCAACAGTGCTTTTATGTACCTATTTCCTGCATCCCTTCATATTTGTCATTTCCCTTTTTCAGTCATCTTAGTTAATTTAATGATTATGAGATGGTACCATAGAGTTATCTGAATTTGCATTTCTCTAATTATTAGTAATTTAGAGCATTTTTGTATAACTAATTTTTATTTATTTATTGAAATATTTCTCAGTCACATGTGAATTTTCAATATTCTTTTTTTTATTATTTTAGTTTCCAAATTCTCTCCTTTATTCCCATCCCTTTCCTCTCTTTTAGAAGGTAAGAAATTCAATATCAATTATACATGTGAAGTCACACAAAATATATATATATATATATATACATATATATATATATATATTTGTATTAGTAATGATGCAAAAGAAAACTGAGTAAAAAAGAAAAGTGAAAATAAATTTTAATTTACATTCAGAGTTCATCACTTCTTTTTCTGGAGGCATATAGCAATATCTTTGAAATTATCTTTTGTCATTTTATTATTTTTATAATAGCTTTTATTTTCCAAATTTTTCTCTTTCCCTCCCTCTCTCCCTCTACTGGACAGCAAGTAATCCAATATAAGTCAAACAAGTGCAATTCTTCTAAATATATTTCCACATTTATCATGCTGCACAAGATGCTTTATTAATTACAGTAGCCGTCTTTCACAGTTGATTACCATTATAATATTGTTGTTACTATATATGACATTTTGCTGGGTCAGCTCATTTCACTTTGCATCAGTTCATGTAAGTTTTCCCAGACTTTTCTGAAACCAAACTGCTTGTCATTTCTTACAGCACAATGGTATTCCACCAAAATCATAAACTGCCACTTCTTTAGTCATTTCCCACTTGATAGACATTCCTTCTAGTTCCAATTTGTCACTACAAAAAGAGCTGCCATAAATAATTGTATACAAATAGGCCCTTTTCCCCTTTCTTTGATCTTTTTGGGATACAAACCTAGAAGCAATATTTCTGGTTCAAAGGATATTCTTTGTTTTGTATCCCATTGAGTGTCCAAATTGTTCTCCAGAGTGGCTGAGCTAGTTCACAATTTCACAAATAAGGCATTAGTGCCTCATTTTTCCATATACCTTTAGCAATTACAATTTTCCTTTTTTCTGTCATCTTAGTTAATCTCATGGGTATGAGATAGTACCCTCAAAGCTTTGTGAATTGTTAGTGATTCCATTTTTCATATGACTACTAGTAGCTTTGATTTCTTTTTTCTAAAAGATATCTGTTCATATCCTTTAGTCATTTATTAATTTAGGAATAACTTTTATAAACTTGTCTTAGTCCTATATAATTGAGAAATAAGAACTTTTTCAGTGAAACTTGTTAGAAAATTTCCATTTATTTTCTATTTCCCTTCTGATTTTGGATACATTGTTTTGTTTTTTTGCAAAACCTTTCTAATTTCATGTAATTAAAATTATACATTTTGCCTCTAATGAGCTTCTATCTCTTGTTTTGCCATGAACTCTTTTCCTGTTCATCAGTCTGACAGATATTTGTTTTTCCATGCTCCCCTAATTTGCTTATATTTACCTGTATTTTAAATTTGGAGCTTACTTGGTATTGGGTATGAGATGTTGATGTATATTCAGTTTCTGCCAGTCTACTTTCCAGTTTTCCTACTAGTTTTTTCAAATAGTAAGTTCTTACCCCAACAACCGAATTATATATTACTTTCAAATCTCTCATCTTAAGGGCATACTCTCTATGACCTTTATATAAACTAGTAATTATTTATCATGCTAATGTAAAAGTCCCAAATCAGAGTCTAAATCTAAGAAGGATTCCTTATGGATGGTGTACTCCCAATGTTCCTGTTGGCAGATGATATTTTTATTAAGTCCCAGAAACTGCAGAGGTTCCTAAAATCTTAAGGACTCAAAATCCAAGTGAATGAAGATTGCCTGTTGCCCAGATTTCAATATTCATTTGGAGTAACGCTCAAGAAATCTTGATATGTATAACTGAGATAGTAAAGATAGACAGTAAATTGAGCCTAAAATTCAATTATTTTCAGTAAATTGCAAAGCTTCCCATACAAGGAAAATTAAATATTTCCATTATTTCCCATTGTTCTTATATGGCAGTAATAATATAGAATATGTTGTCTCCATAAGAACTCAAAGATAGGTATCACACATTGGGCACCAGCAGTGTTTCTACTGGGCTATATCCCAAAGAGATCTTAAAGGAGGGAAAGGGATCCACATGTGCAAAAATGTTTGTGGCAGCCCTTTTTGTAGTGGCTAGAAACTGGAAACTGAATGGATACCCATCAATTGGAGAATGGCTGAATAAATTATGGTATATGAATGTTATGGAATATTATTGCTCTGTGAGAAACAACCAGCAGGATGATTTCAGAGAGGCCTGGAGACACTTGCATGAACTGATGCTGAGTAAAATAAGCAGAACCAGGAGATCATTATACACGGCAACAACAAGACTATATGATGATCAATTCTTTTTTTTATTTAAACATATTTGGCATTTAATATTTTTAGTTTTTTATTTTTAAAATATATGCATAGTTTTCAACATTCACCCTTGCAAAACCTTGTGTTCCATTTTTTTCTTTCTTTCCTCCCATCCTCTCCCTTAGATAGCAGGTAATCCAATATATGTTTTTTTTTCCTTTTTTTTCTTTTCTTTTTTTTTCTGGGGCAATTGGGCTTAAGTGACTTGCCCAGGGTCACACAGCTAGGAAGTGATAAGTATCTGAGACCAGATTTGAATTCAGGTCCTCCTGACTTCAAGGCTGGTGCAATTCTTCTATACATATTTCGACAATTATCATGCTGCACAAGAAAAATCACATAAAAAGAGGGAAAAAATGAGAAAGAAAACAAAATGAAAGCAAAAAAAGTGGAAATACCATCTTGTGATCCACACTCATTCCCCACGGTCCTCTCTCTGAATGTAGATGGATTTCTCCATTGCAAGATCATTGGGACTATCCCGAATCACCTCATTGTTGAAGAGAGCCACATCCATCACAGTTGATATGATGATCAATTCTGATGGACATGGCTCTCTTCAACGATGAAATGTTTCAAACCAGTTCCAATTTTTCAGTAATGAAGAAAGTCATATACAGCCAGAAAGAGGTCTGTGAGATCTAACTGTGGACCACAACACAGCATTTTCATGCTTTCTGTTGATGTTTGCTTGCATTTTGTTTTCCTTCTCGGTTTTTTCTTTCTAGATCTGATTTTTCTTGTGCAGCAAGATAACTGTATAAATATGTATACATATATTGGATTTATCATATATTTTAACATATTTAACATGTATTGGACTTCCTGTCATGTAGGGGAGGGGGTGAGGGGAAAGAGAGAAAAATCTGGAACAGAAAATTTTGCAAGGGTCAATGTTGAAAAATGATCATATGTTTTGCAAATAAAAAGCTTTAATAATTTTTTTAAAATCACACATTGGGCACAGGAGAAACATGTCAAGTTGATCTAGTTGCACTTAATGAGGAACCCTAAAGAAGAATAGGATGCATCAAAAAATTGTAGAATAGAAAGATTCTATTTTGACCCAGAATCAAAGAATGACAAATAAAAAGCTAGAGTTCTCCAAAGATAACTTTATGATGCTAAATGTTGCCTGCTGAATTTGTAATGATTTATAATGGCAAACTTCAGAGAAAAGATGGAAAATGTCACATGGGGAGGGCAGCCATGAAGAATATGATCTGCATGTTTAAAGGAAACTTTAATTAATGATTATACATGTACATTGAATATTGTGCCTGTTTGGAGCTAACTTTTACTTGGACAAATATGGCATTTAATTTCATAGGTATTATTGGAACATGGACTTGTAACTGAAAGAAACTAGAAAATTGAGACCTGAAAATTCATTACACCAACCCTCTTATTTAAAGATGAAGAAACTGAAGCCCAGAGACAGCAAAAGATTTAGTAAGTGACAGTACTGAGTTGAGTCCAGGTTTTCTGACTGCACACACTGTCTGCATCAGAATTAGTGTCCAAAGTCATCATCATCATTTATGGTGAACTTAATGCTAGTCACTGAGAATGCAAAAAGAAAATGTTAAAAACGTGGCCTTGATGAGCTATTATTTAGTTAAGGGGAATATATATTGACATAAAGATCTAATAATGGCCACAGAAATTACCCCTCTTGCTTTTTTGCTTATTTTAACTACAATGCATCATACTGAAGAAAATCCTGATTTCTCTCTACCCTCCTGCATTGGTGGCAACTTTACTCTCAACATTAGATTCTCCCAAAACTATGTTTAAAAAAGTATATAATGACATTGGTGAAAATATGATGGTGTTAGTTGAAAATTAATATAATTAGTAGAAAAGTAGTATAATTTTATGGGCTCTAAGAGTCACATGAGATTACTAATATTTGCAGTATATCCTTGGTTTCAATCTTAGAAGAGGATATTACAAATCTTAAAAAACACAATAAAAGACTTGGGAAATTGTAGAATAGTCTATACTGAAATGAAGTTAGGAGAATCCACTAAGAATCAAGTCTATGACTTAGTAGACCCATTTAACCACAGAAAAGTTCCTGATAAAATTCAAATGAGGACATTATATAGAAAGTGGCTTGCATTCTTTGAAAATGGGGGTTTCTATAGCAATCTTGCATTATTTAATGAATTATGGTCATAATATTTACTTTGAAAATGGGGGTTTCTATAGCAATCTTGCATTATTTAATGAATTATGGTCATAACATAGCACAGAAACCAAGGAATAAGCTTTGATATCTATTTTTAAAAAATCACTGATACAGGAAACTGAGTAAGTTTCTTGCCATTAGAATCAAACATTTCATATGGAGATGAAACTGACTCCATGTTTACCAGGTGAAAGATCAAAGTATTATTTGAAGACTAGTTCTACTAAGTCAGAAAGAAGTATATTATCCATAACTCCACTTTTGAAAGATCAAAGTATTATTTGAGGACTACTTCTACTAAGTCAGAAAGAAGTATATTATCCATAACTCCACTTTCCATGTCAGGAGGAGGAAACAGATCATGCATCTATATATGAGGAGATCTAGCTCTCCTAGGTTGCATGAGAAATGTCACCTGTGAGCAGGTGCTAGATAAGTTATCTTGTTACAGAGAGCAAAGATAAATAAATTTAAGAAGTACTCAAGATAGAGTCCTCAAACTCCTAAGAAAGATTCTGTAGAGGTCTGCAGCAGGTATATATTGACAGAACAAGATGAATTATTTGATGGAAAGTATCAGAAGTGGCATTTTTGAACACCTGTGCGATAGAAGGAAAAGAAAGCCTGGAGTCATGTATCAGTAATGCAGACAAAAAGAGGAATGGTTATGATCCCACTAATGGCTAAATTAACTGAGTTTGGTTATTTCCATTCAAGGCAAGCTGCCATCCCAATACTTATCACAGATGGAAACTACAAACTGAAAGTTATAAGAATGAGAACCCCTAATAATGTAGATCAGAGTGATCAAAGTCACCAAAAATTACAAGGTTGACTTGACTTAAAGGTGTCCCCAGAGAGTATTCTAGATATGAAACAGATATGGAATTGTGACTGATAGACTGCATTAAATTGTTTGAACAATTTTGAAGGAAGCCACAAAATTGACTGGAGAGCAAAGATTCAGCCCCAACTGCCACAAGGTTGTTTTCTTCTATACGGTCAATAAGCAGGGGAAATGGTGTCCAGATACAGTCAAGCAAAGAAACTCAGACAATGTAGTTAGAGGTGGATCCAAAGATAAAGCCATTCCACTTGAGATTAATGAGATGATTGAATGACAACCATGTCAAATTAACATATTAACATCACCATCAGGAGACAGCCAGAATGGTGGAGCTATTTCTGTTACATCTGCAGAGATGATATATAGATATACATACATACAGGGAATAAGGTTGCTCAAGCCCCCACAAGTGATTAGTATGACCTTAATCAATCTTAATGATTTTTTCCACCTGGATTCATAGGGTCTCATATAGAAGTTCTGAGAAGATTGGGAATATGAACTGCACTGCCATTCTGAAGAGTTGAACATAAGTAACCAGTGTGTCCAGTCATTTTATGAAAGACACATGAGGAAAACACTTTATAAACTCTAGATGGATTTGTACTTGGAAGATTGACAGAAACTATGCATATTTGAAACACATCAATAAAAATATATTATTTTTGTCAAAAAGGTAAGAGGAACCCTTTTTCCTGTCTGACTAGACCCAGCATCTATTTTGGCATTAATCGGAATCAATTCTGGAATATTCAAGAAATTAGCAGAATACTGCAAATAACAGATTGAACACTTAGACCATCTATGGGACCTGTAAAGAGACTTAGAGGAAGATAAAGCAAAAGCAACAATAGTGAACATCACAAGGATACTCTCTCTCCAAACTCAGAAATGGATCCAAAGAAATTTAACTTTGGGGTCCTTTTTAATGCCAAAAGAGCAGAAAGAGTGATTGATGCAAAAACTCAGGAAAAATATCAAATACATAGTTTCTAACTTCATGACTAGAATATGTTTCCAAAGATCATTTCACAGAATGCTGCTGATTCATATTCATATGAAAATTTAGGAAAATTTCTTTATCTGTGATGGATGATCTCAGTGATCATCTCAAGAACCTACTGGTCAAAGGCATGATCTCAGAATGCATGTAAAAGACAATCAAACTGGTTGCTGAGGTTATACTAATCACTTGTGGGGGGCTGAGCAAACATTCCCTGTACTGATTTTCTTTTTCTTTGGGAGCACAAAAATTTCATTCTCTTATACCATCTCTGCAGATGTAATAGAAAGTAGCTCCACCTTTCTGACTACACACATATACACACACACACACAAACACACACACATACATACTGCATATAGCCATCATCTCTGCAGATTAACGGAAGGTAGCTCCACCTTTCTGGCTACCTCCGGATGGTGATGTTAATTTGATATAGTTGCCATTCAATGATCTCATTAGATACAGAAGAAGAATAAAAGGATGGGACTATGTAGATACTATCAGATTCTGAGTAAAGAACCAAAATGATATGCCTTGCCATGTGTTCAAGCTGCTATGAACTGTCTCCTAGGCAGCCAGTGTTGCCCAGTATCAAACTTGGGCATTTACTACAACCAGATCCCTGTGGCAGACAAAGAAAAGACTGCTGAGTTTTCCAAGCGTGAGAATAGACTTCAAGGCATCTCAGGGCCATCTGATAAATTCCAAAGACTAATGGAAAATTTAGTTCAAGCTATGTAAGCATAGTTTGAGCACCTGTAAGCATGATTGTATTTAGAAAGATTCTACAAAAACACGAGTCAGTAGATTTGTCAATATGAATTTTTAAACACTTTTTATGTGCCAGTTCTAGGAACGCAAAAATAACTTCCATGCTCAAGGAATATACAATCTACTGGAAGAGCCAATGTGTTAGTAACTGAGTATATATAAAATATATGCAAAGTAGATGAAAGTATTCTAAAAAGAGAAGGCATTAGAAGAGTAGGAAAGAAGTCTTGCAGAAAGTGGCATTTGACTAAGTCTTGAAGGAAGCCAGGGAAAATTGAGAGGCAGAGGTGAAGAGACTGAACATTACAGACAAGGGCCCATGCAGCACAAACGCTTACATAAAAGAAATGTTAAATTCAGAAACTGCTGTTCAAGGAACCTAGTACAAATTCATTCAGGAGTGGGGAATGTCTGGCCCGCAGGCCATATAAGGCAGAAAATCTTTTGGTCTGGCCCTGCCAAAGCAACCTCAGGTGACAACCTCCCATTGCTTGAATTCTTAAGTTGACAATTTTTTTATGGCCCATGAATGATGTTATGAATATCTAAATGGCTACTGGCAGAAAAATAGTTCTCTATCCCTGATTTAATTATGAAGCTCATGGTGGGGAATAAGGCATGAGAAATTTGGAAAGGTACATGGGGCAAGCTTATGAAGAGCTTTAAATGTCAAACAGAGGACTTCATTTTTGATCCTGAAGGCTAAAAAAAAGAGGCTACTCACTGAGGGGAGGAGATCCCTAAAATGAGGCAAGGAGGAAAGGGAGAAATATAGTTTTACCTCTGATTTAGGAAAATCACCTTGGCATCTGAGTAGAGAATGTGGATGGATAGATGGGTATAGATATAGAAAGATAGATAGATAGATAGATAGATAGATAGATAAATCTATGCCATAAATCTATTAACTCTCTATCTGAAGGTGGGTAGCATATTTTATTATAAATCTTCGGTAATTGTGGCTGGTCATTGCATTGATTGAAGTTCCTAAGTCTCTGAAAATCACTTATCTTTGTAATAGCATTGTTATTGAAGAAATTTCTCTCCCTGTTCTGCTCACTTCATTCTGCATCAGTTCATACCAGTCTATCTGTTTCTCCTCAACTATCTCCTTCATCATTTCTCATTGTATAATAGTAGTCCATTCTTTCCACATCCCATATCCTGTTTAGCCATTCTTCAATTAATGGGCACCACCTTAGTTTCAAGTTTTTTGTCACTATGAAAATGGCAGCTGTACATATTATTTATATTTGTCCTTTTGCTCTAGTGGCATTGGTGGGTCAAGGGTTAGGCACAGATTAACAATTTGGGAGAGGAAAGTTAAAAATTACTTAACAGAATGTATATACCAGTTCATAAATACACTTATTTCCCCATAACCTTATTCAATATTGTCATTTTCACTTTTTTTTTTCTTTTTGCTGAGGCAATTGAGGTTAAGTGACTTGCCCAGGGTCACACGGCTAGGGAATTTTAAGTGTCTGAGACCAGATTTGAACTCAGGTTTTCCTGACTTCAGGGCTGGTGCTTTATCCACTGCACCACCTAGCTGCCCCGTCATTTTCACTTTTTGATCAACTTGGCCAATAATATGGGATGAGACCTCAGAGTTGCTTTAATGTGCATTTCTTTGGTTAATAGTGGCTTTTGGGCTTTTTTTTTTTTTTTTTGCTTTTTGCTGAGGCAATTGGGGTTAAGTGACTTGCCCAGGGTCACACAGCTAGTTAGTGTCTGAGACCAGATTTGAACTCAGGTCCTCCTGACTTCAGGGCTGGTGCTCTAACCACTGCACCACCTAGCTGCCCCTTTTGAGCATGTTTACATAGCTATTTATTGCTTGGATTTCTTCCTCTGGAAACTGCATGTTTGTATATCCTTTTACCTTTATTAAAGGTAAGTAGTGCAGTGAATTAAATGGTGGAGTTGGAGTTTGGAAGATTTGAATTAAAATTCAACACCACGCTCTTTATGATCATAGATGTCTGCCTCTACTTCCCAAATTTGCCATGATGATCAAATTAGATAATATTTGGAATGGAATGGAAGCTTTGAAGTACTTTATTAATGCTATCTATTATAATTAATTGGTTAGGGGAAAGCTTCCTTATAAATTTGATTCAATAACCTTAGAATTCTTCTAGAAATGAGACTTTTTTTTTCAGGGAAACTTGTTTCAATTTTCCCCCTCCCCAATTTCCTGCTTCTCTTCTAAACTCAGCATTATTTAATTCATTTGCGGAATTTTTTTTAAAAAAAATTTGTATAACAAAAAGTGTTTTTTACCTTTTTTTTGAGGAATGGATTTGAGAGAGAAAGAGATGGAAAGAAAAAGGAGGGAGAGAGAGAAGTCAGGGACTAAGAGAGGAAGGGAGAGGGAGAAAGGAAGACAACAATTAGGTTTTTTGATATAGAAGATGAATCAGCAAAAAAGATGGAAGAATGGTCCAACAGAGGTAGAATGAAGGGAAAGCAGTGTCACAAATCTCAAAGAGAAAGAAGTACCCAGGAGGGAAGGGTAGTCAATAGTGTTAAATGCATCAAAGGTCCCATTATCAACATAACTATTTAACATAGTGATAGAAATGCTAATTGCTATAGTAATAAGATAAGAAAAAGAAATTGAAAATAAGAAAAAGCAAAGAGAAAACAAAATGATCACTTTTTAAAGATGATAGGCAAGACATACCTAGAAACTTAGTCAACTGAAACTTAAATGATGAATTTTAGTAAAGTCACAGGACACAAAATAAATTCACAGAAATCACCGATATTACTATATATTATTAACAAAATATAGCTGTAAGAAATAGAGAAATTCCATTCACTTAGCAGATATTGTTTTAAAATATTTTATTTTTACCCCAATTACATGTGAAAGTAATTTTTGATAATCATTGTTTTTCAAGAAAAAGAAAGAGAAAATAGTATGCTTCAGTCTGTTTTCAGATAAAATCATTTCCTTTCTCAGGAGGCTGATAGCATATTTCATCATGAGTCCTGTGGGGTTTTCTTGGATTATTGTATTGCTGAGAGCTGTTATTCACAATACTTCTTCTTAAAATATTTCTGTTACTATGTACAGTGCTCTGATCCTGTTCACTTTATTTTTTATCAGTTTCTATAAATCGGTCCAGATTTTTCTAAAATCATAGTAGCAGGTATCTTTTATATATTTCTTTATTTATTTAAAACTTAAATGTAAAATAAGAAAAATAACAAAAAAAATTTCTTTGTCCAGCAGAATATTAGAGAGGATTTAAAATATGCAATAAGTTTCCATTTCAAGAAGACATATATAATAATAGAAGATAATTCTGTCCAGTTTTTCTGTGCTTCTTGTAAGGTTTTCTTTTTGCTCTCTGCTGTGCATAGATATCATCTTCTCCTCCTTCTTGCAATTAGAATTAAGCAACTTGCTTAGAGCCAAATAGCTAGTTAGGAGGTCTGAGACAGGATTTTAATTCAGGTTCTCCTGACTCTAAGGCCAGTGCTCTATCCACTGCACCGTGTAGCTGCCTCCAGATATCTTTTTAAAAATAAGTTTTTGGAGGGCAGCTAGTTGGTGTAGTGGATAGAGCATCAACCCTGAAGTCATGAAGACCTGAGTTCAGATCTGACCTCAGACACTTAACACTTACTGGCTTTATGAATCTGGGCAAGTCATTTAACCCCAATTACCTCAGCAAAAAAACAAACCAAAAAAAACATTTTTTAACCAGTGGGAATTATCAGTGAAGATATATAAGAGTAAATACAAAATCCACATAAATAAGCAGCATTTTTATATATTACCAACAAAGTTCAGCAGCAAGAGATACAAAAAGAAATTCCATTCAAAATAACTGTCGATAGTATAAAATATTTGGGAATCTATCTGCCAAGGAACCATCAGGAACTATACGAACTAAACTACAAAACACTTTCCACACAAAGTCAGACCTAATCAGTTGGAAAAATATCAAATGCTCATGGGTAGGCCAAGTGAATATAATAAAAATGACAATACTACCCAAACTAATTTATTTATTTAGTGCCATACCAAACTCCCAACAAATTATTTTACAGATCTAGAAAAAATAGTAGCAAAGTTCATTTGGAAGAACAAAAGGTCAAGAATTTCAAGGGAATTAATGAAAAAAAAAGGCTGATGAAGGTGGCCTTGCTGTACCAGATCTAAAACTATATTATAAAGCAGCGGTCATCAAAACCATTTGGTACTGGCTAAGAAATAGAGTAGTCGATCAGTGGCATAGGGTAGGATCACAGGACAAAGTGGGCAATAACTATAGCAATTTAGTGTTTGATAAACCCAAAGACCCCAGCTTTTGGGATAAGTACTCACTATTCAACAAAAACTACTGGGAAAATTGGAAACTAGTGTGGAAGAAATTAGGGCTTGACCCACATCTAACACCACATACCAAGATAAGATCTAAATAGGTTCATGATTTAGATATAAAGAGTGATATTATAAGCAAATTTTAGAGGAACATAGTATAGTTTACCTCTCAGACCTGTGGAGAAGGAAGGAATTTGTGTCCAAAGAAGAACTGGAACTCTTAATTGAACACCAGATAGATAATTTTGACTATATTAAGATAAAAAGGTTTTGTACAAACAAAACTAATGCAGACAAGGGAAGCAATAAATTGGGAAATCATCTTTACTTTTAAGGGTTCTGATAAAGGCTTCATTTCTAAAATATATAGAGAACTGTCTCATATTTATAAGAATTCAAACCACTCTCCAATAGATAAATGGTCAAAGGATATGAACAATTTTCAGATGATGAAATTAAAACTATTTCTAGTCATATGAAAAGTTGCTCCAAATCACTATTGATCAGAGAAATGCAAATTAAGACAACTCTGAGGTACCACTACACACCTGTCAGATTGGCTAAGATGACAGGAAAAGATAATGATGAATGTTGGAGGGGATGTGGGAAAACTCAGACATTGATACATTGTTGATGGAACTGTGAACGGATCCAACCATTCTGGAGAGCAATTTGGAGCTATGCTCAAAAAGTTATCATACTGTGCATACTCTTTGACCCAGCAGTGTTTCTACTGGGCCTATATCTCAAAGAGATCTTAAAGGAGGGAAAGGGAACCACATGTACAAGAATGTTTGTGGCAGCCCTTTTTGTAGTGGCTAGAAACTGGAAATTGAATGGATGCCCATCAATTGGAGAATGGCTGAATAAATTATGGTATATGAATATCATGGAATATTATTGTTCTGTGAGAAACGACCAACAGGATGATTTCAGAGAGGCCTAGAGACTTGCATGAACTGATGCTGAGTGAAATGAGCAGAACCAGGAGATCATTATACACGGCAATATCTAGACTATACGATGATCAATTCTGGACATGGCTCTCTTCAACACTGAGATGTTTCAAACCAGTTCCAGTTGTTCAGTGAAGAAGAAAGCCATATACACCCAGGGAGAGGCTTGTGGGATCTGAGTGTGGACCACAACATAGCATTTTCACACTCTCTATTGATGTTTGCTTGCATTTTATTTTCTTTCTCAGGTTTTTTTTCTTATAGATCCAATTTTTCGTGTACAGAAAGATAACTGTATAAATATGTATGCACATATTTGATTTGTCCAGTATTTTAACATAATTAACATGTATTAGATTTCCTACCATCTGGGAAGGGGGTGGGAGGAAGGAGGGAAAAATTTGTAACAGAAAGCTTTGCAAGGGTCAGTGATGAAAAATTAGCTATGCATATGTTTTGCAAATAAAAAACTTTAATAAAAAAGGAGTAAATACAGTTAGCTCCTTCACAGAAAACATTCTCAGTCAAGTCTTTCATAACTCTTTCAAAAGGGTCATTTATCACTAATTTTATGTCCAGTCTTTTTTCCCCCTTGTAAATGGCAAACACATTACCACAAGGCCCAGTCTTTTTTCTCTGGAGTGTCACATCCTCTTTTCTGGACAGCAGAGAAGATACAAGTCACCTTGCTGGTTTGCTTCAACTTCCGTAGAAGCAAATGTTCATTTATAGTGGAATAGATAAATTCACTATTGAAATTCCTGACTTTTGGCCACTGTTGGTTTAACAGTAATTTGGTTCCAAATATCTTTCACCAGTTTCCCTTGTGACTGCCTTGAGGCATACTTTAGCAGTATAATAAACTTTGTCACGTTAAAAAATACATAATTATATTAAAAACTATATCTATTGTGAAATGTGGACCACAACATAACATTTTCACGTTCTCTATTGATGTTTGCTTGCATTGTATTTCCTTTATCAGATTATTCTCTCTTATAGATACGATTTCTCCTGAACAAAAAAATGATGTGTGGCAATAACTATACATATATTCGATTTAAGTATTCTAACATAATTATCATGTAGTGGATATCCTGCCATCTAGGGGAGGGATGGGGAGTAGGGGGGAAAAATTTGTAACAGAAAGCTTTGTAAGGGTTAATGTTTAGGAATTACCCATACATATGTTTTGCAAATAAAAAGTATTAATAATAAAAAAAGAAGAAAAAAATTATATCTATAAAACTACAAGTATAATTATCCAAATAATTCTGTATATTATATAACCATATATACATGTATAACTATATATACATACATTGAAATATATACATACATGTATAATATATAACTACATACATTTATATTACTATATAACTATATATACATGTTAAACTATAGCAAACTATAGGTAAATAGACAATAATTAGAGAGATCAGAGTGACATAACAAGAATTTATTTTTCATGTTAGTCACAACCACAAACCTAAAGGAAGGATAAAACAAACCATTCACCTCCTGACAGAGAGGAGATGAACTTAAAATGTAGAAAGGACAATACATTTTTGGACGTGGCTAATGTGGGAATTTATTTTGCCCATACTAAGCAACCTTCTATTGAGGGCTTCATTTTTGTGGGTTTTGTTTTCATTTGTTAAATTGGGAGGAGATGGTTCCATAGTAGTCATTTAATAAATGCTGTCTCATGCATACATTAATTTATATCTTTCAATTAGAATATAAATTCAAAAAATAGATTAATTCTTGGTATTTATATCACCTGAGGCTGGGGAAGAGAGATGCTTAGTGAATTCTTAATCGATTGATTCTTTTGGTCCTAGAACATGGCCAATTTTGTGACAGTTTCCTGCATGTTTTTAAAAGCATCCTCTCCTCTTCCCATTCAATGTTTTGTTAATTTATTTAATTTGGTTTCTTTAGTATTCTCCAAATCTCTAACTTATTTCTTGAGAATATTTATGTTTTTCATATTATAATTGGTTATTGCAGTTTCCCAATACCTATTACTTTTCTATTTAATAAATATTCTGTTAGAACTCTCCTCTCAGAATGTTTTGTTATTATAAATAAGAAACTTGTGATGAAAAGGGCTATTCCATCCAATGTTATCCAAACACTTAACATCTGCTCATTTATACACAAAAAGTTGCATTGCATAGTATTAAAAAATGAGTTAAGAAATGTGGTCCTCACAACATAACATTCTCATACTCCTTGATTGATGTTTGCTTACATTGTGTTTCCTTTATCTGATATATCGTTTGTGTAGATAAGATTTTTCTTGCACAACAATAAGTTTGGAAATATGTATACATATATTCGATTTGCCAATATTTTAACATAATTAACATGTAGTGGATATCCTGCCATCTAGGGAAGGGGTGGGGAAGTTGGGGGGAAAAATTTGTAACGGAAAACTATGTAAGGGTTATTGTTGAAGAATTACCCACACATATGTTATGCAAATAAAATAAAATTAAAAAAAAAAGAAATGTGGTCCTGAAAAAAAACAAACAAACAAACAAAAAAAACCCAATGAGATGATTTAGACCAGTTCCAGTGGTTTTATAATGAAGAAAGCCATCTGCACCCAGAGAGAAGACAATGGGAACTGAATGTGAACCACAACATAGTATTTTCATTCTTTTTTGTTGTTGTTATTTGCTTGTACTTTGTTTTCTTTCTCATTATTTTCCTTTTTGATCTGATTTTTTTTGTGTGTAGCACGATATTTGTGGAAATATGTATAGAGGAATTACACATTTAATATATATTGGATCATTTGCTGACTGGGGTAGGGGTATGGGAAAAGAATGGGAAAAAAATAGAACACAAGGTTTTATAGGGTTTAATGTTGAAAATTATCCATACACACACACACACACACACACACATATATATTGAAAATAAAAAGCTATAATAAAAAAGGAAATGTGGTCCTGTATCAGGAACTTATAACACATGAGTAGTTTGCTTTAATTATATAAACAAGGTCTAAAAAGACATAGCTTATTTCAGGGAATACGTATTAATTGACAAAATATTGATAAATTTTCAAAGAAGTGGTTGCAAAAATGATATTTACCACAAATCTACATTCATTTTTTCCAGAATGCTTAGTCTTTCATTCAGTAGATCCATTTCACATGTGACGTTTTCAACTGCACTACGTAAATTATTTATCTCCTCTGCATTTGTTACATGGGCAGCAATAACAGCATCTTAAAAATAAGTGATAATATTTGTAAATATTTCACTATTGTCAAAATAATCTTCCTAATGCATAGAGCTAATTATTGTCCCTTTCTTGCTCAGGAATCTTTAGTGCATAAAATCCAAACATCTCAATTTGATTTTAAACCCCTTTATAATATAGGTCTTGTCTAACTTTGTAGGGTTATTTTACCACACTTCCCTTCACATACCTTACATTCCAGTCAATATGAGATGCTTTCTTTTCCCCCTGAACTAAGTAATGCCTTTTTAATATACTTTCCTCTATTTTTGGAATGCTTTCCTCTATTTTTGAAATGCATTCATTCACTTCTGTCTAGAGACAATGAGGTGGTGTAGTGAATAAAGTATAGACCTGGACTCAGGAAGATCTGAGTTCAAACCTAACTTCAGACACTTATTTAGCTATGTGACTTTGGATAAGTCACTAAGTCTCAGTTTTTCAATTCCAAAATAGGGATAAAATTATCACTTACATCCCAGGATTGTTGTAAGCTTAAAAAATATATTCATAAAGTGATTGGCATGGTGTCCGACACATAGTAGATGCTTAATAAGCTTCCTTAGCTTCTTTAAAGACTCAGTTTAAGTGTCATCTTCTCTAGGAAGCTTTCTCTAATCTCTCTATAATTTGTTACTATTCTTTTCAGCTTCAAATTAAATAATTTTTCTTTACTTATATAATTACATATTTCATTACTCAGTGGAAGATGAGTTCCTTAAGGTCAAGTATTTATTTTTATTTGTTTGTTTTTCCACCTTAGTACCTAGTAGGCACTCAATAAATATTTGTCGAATTGAATTAAATTTTAGAAAGAGCAAAAGCATTGAAAATTCCTTTTCAAAACAAACAATTTTTTTCTTTTTAAGTATTTTACATTTTTGCAGTTGAAATATATTTTTTGCTATCAAAAATACCTTCTATTTCCTTGGAAATGTTTCCTGGAAGATGCATTAATATAAAACGAAGTCTGCTGGCTTCTATGCTTTCAATTTCTAGAAGATCAATTGTAGTTTTCCTCATACATTCCTGAAAATTTATGTAATAGTTAAGA
Organism: Myrmecobius fasciatus; assembly: GCA_023553655.1. Taxonomy (NCBI): domain Eukaryota; kingdom Metazoa; phylum Chordata; class Mammalia; order Dasyuromorphia; family Myrmecobiidae; genus Myrmecobius; species Myrmecobius fasciatus. Next base: position 42,608 of record JAJPUD010010803.1, read on the forward strand.
AGCTAAAACCACAGGGATTAGAAAAAGGGCAGAACAACAATGCTCCATAGATATTTACTGAGATCTAAGTTTCTAATTTTTATTGACATGCTCCTCCCCCCAAAATGGGGAAATATGTATGCCCAATTTATATTATTAATGCTTGTCACATTAGATCAATATACCTTTTTATGTCCATTAGTTTTTTTTCATGTTCTTATGTTACGGCTTTCAACTTTGCTGAAGCTATTGTCCCAGTATTTTTACTGATTCTCTAAGTTTTCTAAGTAAACCATATCAATGCCAAATAGGGATAATTCTTTCTCCTCCTTTTCTATGATCATGCCTTTAATTCTTGTTCTGACAGGTGAGAAAGACTAAGATAATTTCAATCTCTGAATTAGGGAGGACCTAGCCTCCATTGAGTTTTCCTGCAATTTTAGATTCCAGGAAAAGGAGGGTATCTGACAGGGGCAGTGGTCTAGTAGTAACAAGTTTAGGAGCACAATAATGATCATGGAGAGGAAGTGAAAAACATTATTGAGCATTTGGCTCTGATATTATTAACTACAACAATCCCTTTTGAGAGTTAGGAAAGATTTGCCTTCTCTTTCTTATTTCTCTAGTGTCAGTAGCAAGTAGGTAAGGTGTTTTCTCCATGACTTTTTCTGTTTTTTAAGATATTTCTATTTGGTGACTTTGCCAAGTATAAAGTGTTCTTAATCACTTATGACCTCTGATTCATGTCTGCTAACTATCTGAATGCAGGGATGAATGCAAAGGAGGACAGCAATGACTAAATCTGTGTTAGGATTTTTCCTAACCAAAAGTTCTGAAGAAAGTAGAGAGAATTTAAATGTTTTTGATTCATGACTTTTATACACTCATTAAGAGGAAGAAGTAATTTGAATTTCATATCTAAACCACCATCCCAGCCCATTTTGTGGACTAAAATAAATTAGCATACCAATTTTTTTTGCTCTTTGTAATAAGGTTGAAGCTGTGGGGTCACTCACTTTCCCCCTCACCCCAAATCTCCTGCTTTCATAGAGATACAGAGGAGAATCGAGGAGAAGGGAAAATAGGTGTGGACTGGCCTAACTAGTAATATCCATATTCCTAAAGTGGAGACCAAAGAGCAAATATCTATGATTTTTTTAGTCTTATATAGCTAAACCTTACCAGACAACTTCGCCTAATGGCTACTTGGATAATAAACAAAATGCACATAATGCTACTGTTCTTTCTCCAGGGATCTTCATCCAATGCTCTCCATCATATTTTTCCTTCAATTCCTGAATTTTCTTACAGAAACATATCTTAATATACACTGATACCCCCCCTTTACTCTTTTACCTAATATATGAATCTTTTGAACAAATTATACTCTTTTAGAGCTATATTCCAAATAAATAGTGTCTTTTTGCTGAGTCTCAGTGATAGATTTTGGTTCAAATTTATCTTCTTGAATTTGAATCTATAGTTCATCTTTTTTTTTTAACAAAGCTTTGGATAATTTTATATAGACATTTGAGGCCATACATGTGTCACAAATATAGGGGATATCTTGGCATAATTTATTTAGAAAGCACAAGCACCAAAGCTTTTGGAGCTGGTGTGTTAAGACATATCTTTGGATGTGGAGAACATAAATAATATCATAGTAGTGATAGACCATTTCACTTTGTATGCATAAGTCAACCCAGCCAGGGACCAAGTGGCTACTACAGTAGCCAAAGAATTGTGAAAGAAGCATTTCTTCCCACAGATCTTCCAAAGTTGCCATCAAGATTGAGACTTTGAGACTAAGTTACATAAGATGGTGCTAGCTTTGGGAGGCATAAAAATTGTAGAAATATTCCTTATTGTCCTCAAGGAGATCTTTAGTCAGAAAATTTAAATTGCATGCTGATGAGTGCTGGAAATTCTCAGATCTGAGCAAAAAATCCAAAGGAGTTAGCATTTAGTATATAATGCCACCAATACCAGTACTTTGAATCTGAGCCTAATTGTATAAGATCCTATTCTGTGAGCAGCTGTAGAGACTTAGAACCACAGTGTATCATCTAGGCCAGTTCAGATGAACTTTGAAAGGAACAAGCAACAGCATGATGTTTGAGTTTACTTTCAAGAATTCTATCCTGAGTATAAAGTCCTATTAATAAGTCTTGGTCTTCATCATGGTCAAGTATAGAGCTTTGATAAATGTCTGTTCATCCTGGAGGAATGCCTACTGGTATTTCCCCTAAAAGACAAGATGAAAGATGGTATGGTAAAATGGACAGAATTCTGTATTTGGATTCAGCAGACCTGAAATCAAATACCAGCTGTGGGATTTATTGCCTGTGTGACTTTGGGAAAATCAATTATTTACCCTCGACCTCTATTTCTTCATTTGTAAAATGAAGAACTTAAATCATAGAATCATGAAGGAATCTTCCAGCTCTAAATATGTGATTCTCTAGAGGATTATGTGTCACATTTTTGAAGCAGATAGAGGTTAATTGATTTGCCAAGGGTTACACAGCTAAAAAATGTCTGAAACGATTTGCACTTACATCTTTCTGACTCTAGGTCCAGTGCTCTGTTCACCATACTAGCCAGTTGATTAGTTATATCACTATCTTGTACATTTGCATATAGATAACTGAGGCTCTGAGTTTTATCACTGGCTTCTTCTTTGAATCTGGTTCCTTTAACTTTTTAATATCTTTATTGCTGTTCTTTAGATCTTCTCCCATCTCTTCAAAGAAATGAGGGAAGTGCTCTCCTTTTCTCTTCTTTGGAGCTATTTTTATTTTTTGTAATTTTGCAGCATTCAATTTTGTTCCTTTTGTATTAAGTGATTCTCTCCATTTACATTGTGGTAGCCATTGGTATAGTGTTATCTTGGTTTTTCACTCTGTATCTAGATATAGATCTTTTTATGCTTTTCTGTATTTCTCTGTCATCATTTTTTTTTACACATAGCAATATTCTGTTATATTTATGTGCCACAACTTGTTTAGCCATCCCCCAATCAATGGGCATCCTCTTTGTTTTCTACCACAAAAAGTCTGCAAATGCTAATTTCTAAGAATGCCATAGAATATATTTATATCCTTTCTGTCATATTGTTGGAAGATTAACTGAGCATGCTTTTTTACATGATTCAATTACTTGTTATTTACTTTTCATTCTGTTTTAACTAAATGTCTTTTATTTTGATTTCATGAATCATCTGGCATGGTCTGGCAACATCATTGGTAAGGAGATCACAGATATAGATTTGCATAGATCCTTACTCACAATAGAACTTAGAACTTGGAATGTAATTAGAAGATCGAGAACCTTGTAGGAAGAGAGAGGGACATGTTAACACCCAATGCACAAATGAAAAGAAAGTCACATCTATCCCCTAAAGTCCAAATAGTAAAAAAAAAAAAAAAAGAAAAAGAAACCCCACACAGCAAATGTTTGTGTGTAAAGCTGTTTTGTATAATTAAAAAAACACAAGTTTTGGATTTTTATCAGGAAGAGCTTAGTTCAAGTTTTGACTCTGAAACATAATGAGAGTGTAACCCTGATGCAGTTATATAACTTCAGTGCTCCAAAAACTAAACTAAATCTTTAAGTTGCAGAGTAATTGCCGAGTTGCCTTAATAAAAAAAAGTGTCTTCACAGCTACATTCAGCTCCCAAACTCTCCTCTTTTATTCTACTTTGCATACTTTAAAACAACTCAAATGCCATTTATTACATATTCCTTTCCCAAGCCATCCAACTCTCCTCCCAAGAAACACAAAATGCATTTAGGATAGCTCTTTCTGTAATACTTATATAACATTTTGTCTTATATTTACTTGTGTTTCATGTGTCCCTGATAAGACTATAAGTTTTATGAAGATAGGGAATGTTTTAGCTAAACTTTTTAACTCCCACATTGCTAAGTTCATTGTCTTGTGCATAGTAGGCATTTCGAATATTTAACTAAATCTGCATCAATAACATGGATTATACCATACCAATTTTTTAACTGCTTCAGCAATTTCCTCAAGAGTAGTCTTAGCTTCTTGGTTGAATTGAAATGTTTCATTTTTCAGAGCTTTTTCTTTAAAAATAAAATTAAATCCATGGATTATTTTTACATGCAATATAACATAATTTTAACTACTAGTACTTACTTATATGGATATATCTTCTAAAAACAAAGGGTTTGACCTACAAACATTACTATTAATTGCTTTTCTTGAACTACTTTTACTTTTATAACACATAAATGGGTAACCACCATGCAAACTCAGAAATTTCTGTCTTATTAGACTTATTGCTGTTCCATATCTCCCTGTCTTATAACTTCTATACTACTTCTTATCCCCACCATGATAAATGGGCCAAATCTTCTTCCTTCTTTTCCCAATTTATTACTATGATTGCAGTTGCTTACCTTTATTCTTGACCTTATAATTGACCTGTTAGATTTTATACCATTCCCCCAACCTTGAACAAATTGTTTGATTTTCCTGATATGCCATATACAGGTTTATGTCCATCATCTGCCTTCTCAGCACCATTATCTCATACTGCTAAACAGTATGATCACCCAATCAATTGTCAACTGAACTTACTATAGTGTTATGTTATTTAATATGAACTGGACCACCAATGAACTTGTTAATTGAATTCCTGAGAAAATTCTAGAATGAATCTTTAGAGTCACAATTACTTGACATTTTAGAAAAGGGAACAGTGTGATAAAATGGGAAAACATTTTTACATTCAAGTGTTCTGATAAAGGCCTCATTTCTAAAATATAGAGATAATTGACTAAAATTTATAAGAATTAAAGCCATTCTCCAATTGATAAATTGTCAAAGGATATGAACAGTCAATTTTCAGATGAAGAAATTGAAACCACTTCTAGTCATATGAAAAGGTGTTCTAAATCATTAATGATCAGAGAAATGCAAATTTAAGACAACTCTGCGATATCACTACATACCTCTCAGATTGGCTAACATGACAGAAAAAAGATAATGATGAATGTTGGAGGGGATGTGGGAAAACTGGGACACTGATACATTGTTGGTGGAACTGTGAATGGATCCAACCATT
>JAJPUD010010804.1:0-14393 GCA_023553655.1 Myrmecobius fasciatus
TGCTCATAGGTAGATCAGGCTAATATAATAAAAATGATAATTCTACCTAAATTAATCTATTTATTCAGTGTCATACCAATCAAACTGCCAAGAAATTACAAAGTTCATCTGGAAGAACAAAAGATCAAGAATTTCAAGGAAAAAGAATAACAAAGTTCATCTGGAAGAACAAAAGGTCAAGAATTTCAGGGAAAATAATGAAAAAAATATGTAAATGAAGGTAGCTTAATAATACCAGATCTAAAACTATACTATAAAGCAGCACTCATCAAAACCTTTTGATACTGGCTAAGAAATAAAGTAGTAGATCAGTGGAACAGGTTAGGTTCACAAACCCAGTAGTCAATAACTAGTAATCTAGTGTTTGATAAATCCAAAGACTCCAGTTCCTAGGATAAGTACTCACTATTTGACAAAAATTGTTGTGAAAATTGGAAAATAATCTGGCAGATTCTAGACATTGACCAACACCCAACATCTTATACCAAGATATGGTTGAAATGGGCTCATATAGACATAAAGAATGATATTATAAGCAAATTAGAGGAAAAAAGAATAGTCTATCTCTCAGATCTGTGGACAAGGAAGGAATGTATGGCCAAAGAAGAACTAGAGAATGTTATAAAATGCAAAATAGTTAATTTTGATTATATTAAATTTAAAAGGCTTTGTACAGAGAAAATCAATGCAGCCAAGATGAGAAGGGAATCATAAAACTGAAGAAAAATTATATCTAAAGGTTCTGGTAAAGTTATTGTTTCCAAAATATGTAGAGAATTGACTTAAATTTCTCAGAATACAAATCTTTCTCCAATCGATAAATGGCCAAAGGATATGAACAATTTTCAGATGAAGAAATTAAAATCATTTCTAGTCATATAAAATACTTTAAATCACTATTGAGGGGCAACTAGGTGGCACAGTGGATAGAACACCAGCCCTGAAGTCATGAGGACCCGAATTCAAATCTGGTCTCAGACACTTAATACTTCCTAGCTGTGTAACCCTGAGCAAGTCACTTAATACCAATTGCCTCAGGCAAAAAAAAAATCACTATTGATTAGAGAAATACAAATTAAGTCAATTATGAAGTACCACTTTACCCCTCTCAGACTGGCTAAGATGACAGAAAAAAATAATGATAAATGTTAGAAAGAACGTGGGAAAGCTGGAACACTAATACATTGTTGGTGGAGTTGTGAAGTGATTCAACCGTTCTGGAGCGCAATTCGGAACTGTGCCCAAACAGCTATCAAATTGTGCCTACCCTTTGACTCAGTAGTGCCACCACTGGTTCTGTATCCTAAAGAGATTATAAAAAATGAAAAAAGACATACATGTGAAAAAAATATTTGTATCAGTCCTTTTTGTAGTAGCATGGAACTGAAAACTAAGTTAATGCCCACCAAGCTGAAGAATTTATGATATTTGAATGTTATGGGATGTTATTGTTCTATAGAAAATCATCAGCAGGATGATTTCAGAAAGGCCTGGAGAAACTTAGATGATCTGATGCTAAGTAAAATGAGTAAAACAAAGAAAACATTGTACACATTAACAAGATTATATGATAATCAACTCCATTGGACTTGGCTCTTTTCAACAATTCAGGCCAATTCCATTAGAGTTGTGATGGAGAGAGTGATCTGCATCCAGAAAGAGGACTGTGGGGATTGAATGTGGATATTTTTTCTCCTTTTTATTATTGTTTCCTTGCTTTTTTTCTTTTTCATTTTCCCCTTTTTGTTCTGATTTTTCTTGCGCAGCATGATAAATGTAGAAATATGTACAGAAAAATTGCACATGTTTAACATATATTATTTGCTGTATAGGTGAGGGGAAAATGCAAGGAGAAAATTTTGAAACAAAGTTTTGCAAGGATGAAAATTATCTTTGCATTTATTTTGAAAATAATAAAAATATATATTATAAAAATCTTTTCACAAAAAAGGGGGAATGGCAAACTATTCCAGGATATTTACCAAGAAAATAAAATCTTATAGACAATATGATCTATTGGGTCATGAAGTGTCAGATTAAATGACACCATCAAATGTATGTTATGGAAGTTATAGAAATGATTAAAGTTTGATCCTGTTCTCAATGAGTTTATAATCAAATAGGAAATATGACATAGGCACATGTATCTAATGACTAGGCCAAGTGTGGATAAAATAATATAAAAAGCAAAATCAAAGTGCTTATATAACAATTTCTAGGAGATACAAATTAATAAATGAAGGGGATATCAAGGAAGGTTTTATGGAAGACATAGTATGTGAGTTGGGCCTTGAAAGATGCATATAGGTAGATACAAGGAATGGATACACACATATATACTCACACACATATATGTGTATATATGTATATATACATATATATATATATATATATATATATTTTTTTTCTTTTCAGAGTAGGTCTTCATTCTAAATTGAAAGGACAGTTGTAACTTAATGAAGCAATATTATTGCTGAGCAACAGAGGCTTTAATTTCTTTTTTTCTTATTTAGGGTAATTTACCTTTCCTTAAGCAGCCTGATGGTCCTCCACTCTCTAGCGACTCACCAAATTGGTGCTAGGCTTAGTGAGGACTCAACTGTTTTTAGCCTTTTTGCAGGATAAATATATGTATATGAACAAAGAGACTGGAAAGGGTGAGATGAATTTTGAGAAGGTTACCTGGGGCATAATGCACAAGAAAATGAGTAGTATTAGATTGGACTAGAAAATTTGGTCAGAATTAAATTGTGAATGGTTTTTAATGCCACACTAATGAGTTCAGATTTCATTTGTTTGACAAAGAGGAGTTACTTGAACTTGAATAAACATCTATTAAGCACCTACTCTGTAATGTTCTGAATTAGGTACTGGAAAACACATAGAAACAAAGAAGTATTTTTTTTAAGGTTTTATTCTTTTGGCATCACCAGAATTGTATCAGCATATAGATGAATATAATACATAGTAGAGAGTGAAAGTGACAAATAAGAAATTAGACAAAATGCCTTAGAAATTCTTGAGGAGGGGCAGCTAGATGGCTCAGAGGATAGAGCACTGACCCTGAAGTCAGGAAGACTTGACTTTAAATCTAGTTTCAGGAACTTAACACTTAAAAGCTGTGTGACTCTGGGTAAGTCACTTAACCCCACTTACCCCCCCAAAAAAGAGAAATAAAGAAAAAAAAGAAATATTTGAGGAAGGAGAGAGTACTGGTATTTGGGGAAAATCAGTGAAGACTTAACAGAAGACATAACTTTTTATGCTTTAGGAGCAAATGAGTAATTTCATCAGAGTTATGTATCAGAAAGATTAGTCTAGCAGTGATATGCAAGGGGGATTGGCAGGGAAATAGGTTATTGTAATAGACTAGTTAGGAAATAACAAAGACCTGGTCTAGTGTGTTGTCAGTGAGAATAAAAAAAGGCATGAACATGATATTTTACTCAATATTGCTCCGTTTTTATAATTCAAGGAACTGTTTAAAGGCCTGGATTATCAAATCTCTTTAGAACTCCGCATTTTAGAGCAGTTCTGCTCTTTCTATCAAAGGCATGGACAGGTGCCTTTGGTCTTGTATAGTGTTAAGATTGGTAAGGGGCCAGGAACCTAAACCTGGCTCTTAGTTCCTATTTCAGCTAAGCTACTGTATTGTCTCTGTTCTGCAACTGCTTGGCAGCTAGTGGGTAGTGATGGACCATCACATGTCACAGGCCATCTATTCGACTAACAATTGCAATCTAAGACTAAAATGAAAGTACTTTGATAACATAAACTATCCTTATATTAATTTCTTAATTTACATCCATATTCTAATTCTTTTTTTTTTAACTAACTTTTAACTAACTTTGGGTTGACCACCTATGTTAGTGATTTGAATGCTTTTTCCAGAAACATTAGTACAACTTGTGATAGGGCTTCATGTTTAAGGAAGGCAACAATAAAAAAAAAAAAAAACTGACAAATGAAAGAAAATTAGAAGCTGACCTTGTTTAATTAAATTCAGGAAATATTTATTAATTGTGTACAAGTGGCTGCAAATACAAATAAAATAGGACTCAGTCCCTGTCTTCAAGAAGTTTTTATTCTACTTGAGAGATAAGACCTGATTTTACAGTCAACCATAAAGTTTACTCTGCTTTCTTGAGACCATGTGTGTATGTAACAGTGGATTTAAGTGCTATTCAAAATCTTGAATTAATAATTATTATTTTGATACATGTTGGACATATAATATCTTTCCTCTAATACGTTTTAGTTTAAAATGCAGGCCTCTGACTCAACCATCCTAATATCTTTTTATTTACTTCCTTGGGCTGCTTACAACTGAAAAATAGTATGAATTTCTTTCTGTTAGGCACTTTGGTCAGAAAATGACAGCAGCCAATCTTCTCTCCTTTAAACTAAGCCCCTCGAATCTGATTTAAGAAGTCATTTTTCAAATGCTAGTGTTGTTGAGGGGATTCAAGTGGCCTCCAGAATGAGAGTTTATACATGCATAGTAAGCTGACAGTTACACGTGTTACTTTTGGTCTTGCAAAGATTCCCTTTGTGTATTAGTGAATCTTCTTGTTTAAAAGAAAATACCTTCCTAAAAGCAAATTTAAGCCTCAGTTAAAATTGTTTGAGACATTGAAATTGGCTGAGCTGTGGACTAACATCTAAATCACTTTGCTATTGCTGTTTGGTTTTTCTATATAAAATTATATTGTTTTTAGTAGTTCATATTGTTACAGTTTGAAAATTGATTCTGCTACATAAATTAACTTTCTCATAATAAGGTTAACAGACACTTTATATTAACATCATATGGTCTTTGCTCTCGACTGATCCAACAGGTAAACTTCATGTCAGGAATACAATTAGTGACAGATAAGAATGCACTGGTGCCTGAGGCAAAAGCTCAGCAAAATGTGAAATAAGAATGCCAGTTTTGTAGATAAACATGCATCTTCAAGTGCATAATGCTATTTTTTATAAGAAGAAATTTTTTCAAATAGATCTATGAATCAGGGCACTTTTGTCAATTATGTCCATAGGCTGTGATAAGGGAATATTCTTGGAAGATCGCTTTAATAAATTGACACTATGATATGACCTACTTATGATGGCAAGCTGGAGAGAAATAAAGTGTTTATGCGTTTTGAGTCCACAAGCTTGTCTTCTAAAGCAACAGTAAAAATAAAACCAAAACATATGTGTAGCCTTCACATTCCAACTTCTATATATGGGAAAAATCTGTCAGGAAAAAAAAATTGAAAAATAATGGCAAGGATTTAACAAACTTACCACAACAGGGACAGCAAGGGACCACTTGGACTTTTTCGATTTCTTGACAAATGGTGAATAATCTTATAATCAATGGGCAGCAATAACAGGCCCAACAGGGTGGATTAACAACTAAGTATCCATGAGACTGCCTGGATTTCTTTGTTCCTTCTGTTTAAAGGCATGCAAAATAATAAGAGGAAAGTCTGAAAGGAATGTTTAATATAGAATAAATTGTCTAAAAAGGATGAGTGCAGGAAGAATTATCAATGGATGGGGGAGAGAGCTCATGGACTTTTTATTTGGAAAGTAAGACAGGATGGAGGTATAGGGATAAAGTAGGAAATCAGATAAGAAAAACAAAATGTGCAGGCATACTGGTCTTAAGCAATCTTTTTCTGTTGCTGAGATTTCTTAGATTCTTTTGTTTGAAGCCAAGATCAATTGAGATTAATCAGTTGTGTAGAAAGCATTGTGATCACATTGCAGGCTTTTAAAGTTTAAATTTGTTTATTGAGCACGATTTGGTTAGCATCAGGTGTTGAAGTTTTAGACACCAACACAAGCATAGAAATTACTTTATTTAGCTCCCAGTTTCTATAGCAACTAGGTCCTATCCTAGAAAGTTGATATTCTAGAGCTCAAATGTCGCAAACTGAAATACTGTATTTGGGGGGGGCATTCCGTAATATTTTTAATTTTTTTCCTGCCTTGTGAGGAGTTTCTTCAGGGTGAATATCTCTGCTTAGTCATACTTTTAATTATACCTCTGTACTGAACTCTCTCCTCTGTGCTGCACTATGAAGTATGTATCTATTTCAGAATCATTTTCATTGAAGAGTTAGCACATTCCCTCATTGGAGGTGGGTATGTGTGCTTTAAGTATAGTTGAAAATTCAGAACAGTAGGAATACGTGTCCCCAACATTGAATTTGGGAAGTAGGACAGAAAAAATGAGGCTCTGAATTTAAATATGAAACCTAATTTAAATTCATCCACCAAGCATTCATTTTTTTTTTTTTTGTTGTTGTTGTTGTTGAGGCAATTGGGGTTAAGTGACTTGCCCAGGGTCACACAGCTGTTACGTGTCTGAGACCAGATTTGAACTCAGGTCCTCCTGACTTCAGGGTTGGTGCTCTATCCACTGCGCCACCTAGCTGCCCCCTCAAGCATTCATTATTAAAAAAATATAGTTTTTTTTTTCATATTCCTCAAATAAAGTATCAGAAAATTGATTACGTCCTTACCTTTTATAAATGAAGACCTAATTGAATCAAGTGAACATTTTCCTCAGTACTTTATTATTTCAGGAATAATACTTTTTTTTTTTTTTTTGAGAATGGCAGAATGGAATGGTTGGAGAGGTGACTAGCCTCAGAACCAGAAAGATCTGATTTCAAGTCCTGCCTCTGACAGAGAAGCTTTGTGACTCTGGAGAATTATTTATCATTTCAGTCCTCTAGTCATCTTTCTGAAAATATAAGTTTCAGAGAAGGGAAGAATTTACATTTGTCATGGCAGTTTCTTCACCCAAAAGTTCCCTTTTGCAATGAAATCATAAGACTAGTCCCTATCCTTAATATTTTTTAATAGTAGTTTTGCTATTTTAGGGAAGAAAAAAATTTAAAAAAAATTCTTCAAGGAACGAGTATATTAAAAATGTGTTTACTTTTTTCAATGTTTTGATTGGCATTGCTTTTGGCAAATGCAAAATATGTCATACACTTTTGTAGCTATTGTTTTTTATTAGTCCAAAGGCATTCGCAAATGATTCAGAATAGAATGGATGGGACTTGGCAGAAATAAGTACACTAAAAAATTGGTTTTGTATTTTTTCCAGTTCATTCATTCATCCTTTACACTATGTTTTTTTTCCAACAGGTGAGAAAAAAATTCACTGATCATATAATTTATTCAGTTAGAAAAAAAATGTCCATGGTAACATATTGTATGGTTTATTAGATTAGTTCAGGTAAAATTATGAATGAAACCTTAAAATATAGGTTGTATGCTCCTGAGAATAATTTTTATTTAGTATTTTCATTATTTACTAACTCAGTACCAAAGGAGATTTGAATGTAATTCAATTAAATTCAACAAATATATTAAAGCACCCACCACACGCAAGGTTGTTTAACTAGTGGTGTACAAATGTAATGAGTATGGCAGATAGGAGAAATTTCTAGGACTGAATTCTTTGAATGCTTCAGAGAATATTGAGAAGAATCACTAAAACTTTATTTCCTAGGAGATCACATAACTCAGCAAAAGGCAATTGACTCACGAAATGAGTATCTGATTGGGATTTGAGTCTACTAAGAGGTAGGAAGTTTAAAAAACAAAAATATGGGACTTGGCTCAAGAGAGGTGAAAAAAATGCAGCTGTGACTAGTGGAAGCAAATCAAGGATTGAGTCATGACACACTTGAACCCAGGAGTACAAACAGAATTCAGAATGCTTGGAGCAAGTAAAGAGGAGTGTCTGTTACAAAAGATGTTTCAAAAACAAAGAAGTGGTGTTTTGAGGACTTAGATCAGATAAATTTTCCATCTAAGATATATGGTAGACCACAATAAAGCCTAAATCCTTCTCCACCAAAATGTGTGGCTGAAATGGATTCCACTCATTAGTATATGGTGTGGGGAAGAAAAAGAGAATTCAATATGCTTCTGAGATAAGGAGAGTTTGAGAGCATAGTAACACTTTGAAAAATGAGTTATGCATGCAGAATTTTTTTTTAAATCTGATTCTAATTTTACACATGATTTTAATTTATATTAAAATTAAAATTTAATTTTTCATAAAAAAGGTAGCAATTTAAAATCAAAGTGAACCAATCCGGACAGACAGCAGTAGCTCCTTTTGTCTGGTGATAGGAATAGAGAGAGAGTTAACACAAAAACTTTAATCTATAAATTATGTTGACTCAAAAAGTCATGTCACAACATTTAATGGTTCAAGAGTTTGTATGAATAGTGTGAAACTCTAGATTACAGATATTTCTTACAACTATTGAATTTATAACTTTTTGAAAATGAGGAGGCTTGATTAGTTTCTCCTATATATTTCAAATCCCTCTCCAAATGAGAGATTATATGGTAATTCAGTATTTACACTACAGAAGGAAAAAAGAAGAAAACTCATACACAATATTTGTCCCCTGAGGTAGGTACTATTATTATCCCTGTTGGGTTTACAAAACTCCAGGACTTTCAATATGGCCACACTGGGTTTTGTTTTCCATAAGTTCCTAGTTTCTCTGTTGGCATTCATGTAAGCAAATTTGGAACAGATTTTAATTCATTATCACATACATATTGAGAAAAGACTTAAAATAGTAAGGTTTACCTAAATAATTTCGAAAACAGCCATAATATATTACCTCACATGGAGAGAAGGTAATCAGGAGAAATATGGTCAGTCTCCTTCATCTAATGCATGACATTTATCATAGGTGAGACGATACCCAAGACTTTTACCCCAAATCCTATTCCTGCGTGATTACTTGGATAATTATTAACCAATTCCGGTATTCCATTTCTAGCTTCTCATTATTTTCCTCTTCTTAATAGGAATAGTAATGCTTAATTGTGCTTAGTTTAATCTGCAATGGCACAGTTGAATTTATATATTTTGGCTGGGATACTACTGGCTGAGATCTTTATTCTGAATCATTTCCCCCCATGGTCGCAGAATTTAGTGTTCTATGCTCACTTAATTGTATCTTCTTATTTCCTTGGCTTTTCCTACATATAAGGTCCCTTCAAGTTCAGAACTCTAAAATACTCTGTACCACTTTTTTAACCAACATATATTACAAAGTATCAAGATTCAGAAGATATCAAGATCCTTCAAATCAAGCCACCATTTGGTTGTTCTTGTGCAAAAGTTAGTACAAGGAAAGATGATGAAAAGTATCTTTAAAATGATGCTCTGATTTGAGGGAGAAAAAGGTGCTAAAGATTTTAGGCTTGCCTCAAATAATGAATATTTTCTCCGTCTGACCTCTCATGAAGAGCACTGAACAATAACACAAGTAAAATTAAATTGACAGTATTTAAACAAGCAAGAAGTTAATGATGTAGAAGTCACATTAGATTTAGTTATCTATGTGCTACCAGGACAATTAATTAATTAAAATAAATATCAAAATCAACAGAAGAAAATATGAAGAGAAAAAGATGATGCTGTGGATAATTGCAACAGCTTTAAGATTTATTCAAATGATCTATAGATGCTAAAATCAAAGAGTGGAAAAAACAAAGCTGCTGGTTTTTACTGATCATTATTTCCAGCAAAACTCAAATATTGTAAAGCAGTAATTACAATAAGGAATCTGGAAAAAAATTCAGAAATCATGCTAATTCTCTTGCCTAAGCAGGCAAGTAAGGCTAATAGCAATATAAAATGCAAATTCATTTATACAATACTATGGAGGAACATGATGAAATATTATGATCAATATCACCTTATAAGATAATGAAAAGAAATGAAAGCTTGTTATCCTTTATTGAACCACATCATACCTGGAATGTTCACTACATTGGCTGGATGACTCCAAACAGATGTGAAAATGGAAAAGATTTGGCTTTCATAAATGAGCTGGAAGAGAAATTAAGTATCTTCTAGGAAACCTAATTTTATAGTTGATTAATATTTTCTAATATTTTGTCTTTGGAACTGATCTAATCTCTTTGTTGCATCATTCAATTTCTGAGTTGCTTCCTCTCTTTTTTCATTCCTTTGATACTAACTTTATTAAGTTGTCTGCTTCAATATCTTTTTTTAAAAGTTTTTCATTGAATCTTTCAAACATTCAGAAGCCTTTTTTGGAGGCAGAGCCAAGAAAGTGGAGTAAAGTAAGGGATTGACCTTGGTTCTTCCCTAAAACCCTCTAAAAACCTTCAAATAATCATTCTAAACAAATCATCAAATCTCATAAAAGAAAGGGGTGGAAAAAATTTCCAGACAGAAACAACTTAGAAGGTCAGCAGGAAAGGTCTGTTGCAACAAGATGGGACTGTTGGACAGTCTTGGCATAGGTTCACCAGTACTGTCACATACCAGGTGCTGCTGAATCAGTTGCAGTCGAGGAAGCAATCCAGACCTCTCAGCCCAGGAGGTTGTCAGGAAAGATTTGTCCCACAAGGTTGTGAGGGCAGATCCAGTACATCAGGGGCAATCTTTGGGATTACCTGAATTGACAACAACAGCAGCAAGGGCAGCAACAGGGGAAGCAATAGTGGCTTTTTCTGGAAGTCACAGACCATAGGTAAGGGTTTCAAAGTGGTAAGATAAAGATTACAGGGATTTCTTTGCTAGCAGTGAGGCAGTACTCTGTTGCATCATCCCTACTCAGATTCTGATTGCAGTGCTGTCTCATAATACAGGTTCTTAGAAAGATCTTTGAAAAGAGCTGCACAAACCCTTGAAGGTTGAGACATTACATGCTCTACTCTGGGTACAGAGTCCTACTTTTAACAAAAAATTAAAGGTTGAGTAGTAGGCTGGGAAAATGAGTAAGCAAAGAGAAAAGATTCTTACCATAGAAAGTTACTAAGGTACAAGGAAGGTCAAAACACACATATTCAGAAGAACATAGTTTAAAATTCCCACATCTAAAGCCTCCAAGAAAAATAAGAATTTTTATCAAACCATGAAAGAGCTCAAAAGGGATTTTGAAAATCATGTAAGAGAAGTAGAGGAAAAATTGGGAAGAAAATTGAGAGTGATGCAAAAGAAAAAAAAAGCTAATGAGGAGAAGAATGCCTTAAAAAGCAAAATTAGCCAAATGGGAATTCAGAGGTATACAAGCTTACAGAGGAAAATAATTTCTTAAAAATGAGAATAAGCAAATGGAAGCTAATGACTTTATGAGAAATCAAGATAAAGTAAAACAAAACCAAAAGAATGAAAAAAAAACAGAAAATAAATGAAAATAAATCTGAGAAAGATAGTTTAAAAATTATTGTTCCACCTGCAAGCAATGGTCAGAAAAAGAGCCTTGACATAATAAATCAAAAAATTATCAAGAAAAACTAATCTGATTATAGAACCAGATGATAAAATAGAAATGGAAAGAATCCACTGATCACTTCCTGAAATAGGTCCCACAATGAAAACTCCTAGGATTATTTTAGCCAAATTCTGTAACTCCTAGATAAAGAAGAAAATATTGTAAGCAATCAGAAAGGAACAGTTAAGTATAGTGGAGCCACAGTCAGGAATACACAAGATTTATCAGTTTATATACTAAAGGATCAGACAGTTTGAAATATAATATTCTGGAGAGCAATGGAACTAGGATTACAACCAAGAATCATCTACCCAGCAAAAATTAATATAAACTGTCAGAGGAAAATGTGGTCATTCAATGAAACAGAGGATTTTCAAGCATTCATGATGAAAAGACCAGAGCCTAATGGAAATTTTGATTTTCAAATATAGGACTCTGGAGAACCATAAAGAGATAATCAAGAAAGTGAAATCATAAGGGGCATAATAAGGTTTATCTGTCTACATTCCTACATGGGAAAATGATACTTGTAACTCAGAACTTTCTCATTATTATGGCAGTTAGAAGGATAGATGTACAGACAAAGGGCACAGATGTGAGTTGAATATGAAAGGATAATAGCATTTTTTTTAAAAAAATGATGAAATTAAGAGGTGAGAGAGGAAGGTACTGGGAGAAAGAAAAAGGGAGAAGTGGAATGGTGCAAATTATCTGCCATAAAAAACAGGCAAGACAAACTTTTCTAGAAGAGAGTAAGAGGGAGAAAAAAAGGAATGAGTGAACCTCACTCTCATCAGAATTGGCTCAATATACATATACATAATATGCATAATCAATATGGGTATAGAAATTTATCTTACCCTGCAGGAATAGAGAAAGGGAATAGTATATGGAGGGGAGAGGATGATAAAAGAGAGGGTATATTTGGGGAGGGAATGGTCAATACCAAAACATTTTTGAGGAGAGACAGGGTGAAAGGAGAGAGAGAATAAATGGGGGCAGGGGAAATATAGTTAGCAGTAGTAATTTTTTTTTTGCTTTTTTTAAATTTTATTTTTTTAAAATTTTATTTGCATAACATATGTGTGGGTAATTCTTCAACAATAACCCTTACATAGCTTTCCGTTACGAATTTTTCCCCCAACTCCCCACGCCTCCCCTAGATGGCAGGATATCCACTACATGTTAATTATGTTAAAATATTGGTAAATCGAATATATGTATACATATTTCCAAACTTGTCATTGTTGTGCAAGAAAAATCTTGTCTACACAAACGATATATCAGATAAAGGAAACACAATGTAAGCAAACATCAATCAAGGAGTATGAGAATGTTATGTTGTGGTCCACATTTCACATCCCTCTCTCTGGGTGTATATGGCTTTCTTCAGTGAACAATTGGAGGTGGTTTGAAACATTTCATTGTTGAAGAGAGCCATGTCCATCAGAATTGATCGTCATATAGTACTGTTGTTGCCATGTATAATGATCTCCTGGTTCTGCTCATTTCACTCAGCATCAGTTCATGTAAGTCTCTCCAGGCCTCTCTGAAATCATCTTGCTGGTCATTTCTTACAGAACAATAATATTCCATAATATTCATATACCATAATTTATTCAGCCATTCTCCAATTGAAGGGCATCTATTCAATTTCCAGTTTCTAGCCACTACAAAAAGGGCTGCCACAAACATTCTTGCACATGTGGGGCCTTTTCCTTCCTTTATGATTTCTTTAGGATATAAGCCCAATAGAAATGCTGCTGGGTCAAAGGGTATGCACAGTTTGATAACTTTTTGAGCATAGCTCCAAATTGTTCTCCAGAATGGCTGTATCCGTTCACAGCTCCACCAACAATGCATCAGTGTCCCAGCCCTCCCACATCCCCTCCAACATTCATCATTAACTTTTCCTGTCATTTTAGCCAATCTGACAGGTGTGAAGTAGTATCTCAGGGTTGTCTTGATTTGCATTTCTCTGATCAATAGTGATTTGGAGCACCTTTTCACATGACTATAAATAGTTTTAATTTCATCCTCTGAAAATTGTCTGTTCATATCCTTTGACCATTTATTGATTGGAGAATGGCTTGAATTTTTATAAATATGAGACAATTCTCTATATATTTTAGAGATGAGACCTTTATCAGAACCCTTAAATGTAAAGATGATTTCCCAATTTGATGCTTTCCTCCTAATCTTGTCTGCATTGATTTTGTTTGTACAAAAACTTTTTAACTTAATATAGTCAAAGTTATCTATCTGGTTTTCAATTAAGAGTTCCAGTTCTTCTTTGGACATAAATTTATTCCATCTCCAAAGGTCTGAGAGGTGAACTATATTACATTCCTTTAATTTACTTATAGTATCACTATATCCAGATCATGAACCCATTTAGATCTTATCTTGGTATGTGGTGTTAGATGTGGGTCAAGCCCTAATTTCTTCCACACTAGTTTCCAGTTTTCCCAGCAGTTTTTGTCAAATAGTGAATACTTATCCCAAAAGCTGGGGTCTTTGGGTTTATCAAAAACCAAATTGCTATAGTTATTGCCTAGTTTGTCTTGTGATTCTATCCTATTCCACTGATCGACTACTCTCTTTCTTAGCCAGTACCAAATGGTTTTGATGACCGCTGCTTTATAATATGGTTTTAGATCTGGTACAGCAAGTCCACCATCGTCTGCCTTTTTTTTCATTAATCCCCTTGAAATTCTTGACCTTTTGTTTTTCCAAATGAACTTTGCTACTATTTTTTCTAGATCTGTAAGATAATTTCTTGGGAGTTTGATTGGTATGGCACTAAATAAGTAAATTAGTTTGGGTAGTATTGTCATTTTTATTATATTCGCTCGTCCTACCTATGAGCATTTTAAATTTTTCCAATTGACTAGGTCTGATTTGATTTGTGTGGAAAGTGTTTTGTAATTTAGTTCATATAGTTCCTGACTATCCCTTGGCAGATAAATTCCCAAATATTTTATACTATCAACAGTTATTTTGAATGGAATTTCTTTTTGTATCTCTTGCTGCTGAACTTTATTGGTAATATATAAAAATGCTGATGATTTATGTGGATTTATTTTGTATCCTGCCACTTTGCTAAAG
>JAJPUD010010804.1:24393-43164 GCA_023553655.1 Myrmecobius fasciatus
GAACCTTTCCTCTAGGAATTTCCATGCTATACCACTTGGTGCATATAGGTTTAGTATTGATATTGCTTCATCATCTATGGTACCCTTTAGGAAGATATAATTTCCTTCTTTGTCTCTTTTAATTAAGTCTATCTTTGCTTTTACTTGGTCTGAAATCAGGATTGCTACCCCTGCTTTTTTTTGTTCACCTGAAGCATAATAGATTCTGCTCCAGCCTTTTACCTTCACCCTGTATGTATCTCTATGTTTTAGATGTGTTTCTTGTATACAACATATTGTTGGATTCTGGTTTTTAATCCACTCTGCTATCTGCTTCTGCTTTAAGGGACAGTTCATTCCCTTCACATTCACAGTCAAAATAACTAATTCTGTATTTCCTGTCATCTTATTTACCCTAGCTTATGCTTTTCTCTTTCTTATCCCCTTTCCCTCCTCCCTACTATTTTTGCTTTTGAAAACCACTTCCCTCAAACAATCCTTCCCCTTTAGAGCCCCACCCACCCCTTTTTCCCCCCTTTCCCTCCAGTTTCCTTATAAGTACGTCTATTATTCCCTCTGAGCAAAATCTGATGAGATGGAGATTAACCCAATTCTCATTACCCTCCCTTTTCTCCCCTCAATCATTATAGGTTTTCTTTGCCTCTACATGTGATGTAATTTCCCTTATTTTACCTCCTTTTCCTCTTCTTCCAGTGTTATCCCTTTTCTACCTCTAATTTCTTTTTCAGTTTATCATATCATAAGATTCATAAAATCACAATAAACATATAATAATAATCATAAAATCACAGTAATCATATCATAATCATAATGTAATAATCGATTCATAAAATCAACCCTCATTCTATAAGTATCTATAACATAAATATAGTTCTCAAGAGTTATTTTTTCTTGTTACCTTTTTATGTTTCTCTTGTGTTCTGTGTTTGTAGATCAAATTTTTTGTTCAGTTCTGGTCTTTTCAGTAGAAATAGGTGAAATTCTCCTATATCATTGAAAGACCATCTTCTTCCCTGGAAGATAATGCTCATTCTAGCTGGGTAACTTATTCTTGGCTGCAATCCAAGTTCCTTTGCCCTTTGGAATATCTGATTCCAGGCCCTTCGATCCTTCAAAGTAGAAGCTGCTAGGTCCTGTGTGATCCTAATTGTAGCTCCCCGATATTTAAATTGTTTCTTTCTGGCTTCTTGTAATATCTTTTCCTTGGTATGATAGTTCTGGAATTTAGCTACGATATTTCTGGGGGACTTAATTTTTGGGTTTCTTTCAGGAGGTGATCGGTGGATTGTTTCAAGGAGTATTTTGCCTTCTGGGTGTAAAATATCAGGGCAGTTTTCTTTTATGATTTCCTGGAATATAGTGTCCAGGTTCTTTTTTTCATCATGGCTTTCAGGAAGCCCTATAATCCTTAGATTGTCTCTCCTAGATCTATTTTCCAGGTCAGTTGTTTTTCCTAGGAGATATTTCATGTTTTTCTCTATCTTTTCATTTTTTTGTTTTTGTTCAACTGATTCTTGAAGTCTTGATGAGTCATTCATTTCCAATTGTTCGATTCTAATTTTTAATGTCTTATTTTCTTCAGTTACTGTTTTTAGTTCCTTTTGCAATTGACCAATTACATTTTTTTGTTCATTGCATTCTTTTTCCATTTTCTCTATTTTATTTTGCAGTGATCTCATTTCGTTTCCCCATGTTTCTTCTAACTCTCTTTTAAGATTTTTTATGCAATCTTCAAAGAAAGCCTTGTGACATGGAGACCAATTTATGTCTCTCTTTGGGGCATTTTCTGGAGTTGCTTTACCTTTAGGGGCCTCAGGATTTGAGGTCTGTTCTTCCCTCTCTCCATAAAAGTTGTCTATGGTGAGAGCTCTTTTTGGTTTTTTATTCATTTTTTTTAAAGGTGTGAGGTCTGTTTAGGGCAAAGGTGGGACAGCTGCTTTAATTTGCCCTGGGGCAGTTCTGCTGATTGAGTTATTTCAGGAACTGGGCAGTTCTTCTGATTGAATTATGTCAGGGGCTGGGCAGCTCCGCTGATTGAATTATTTCTGGTGCTTATCAGACCTGTTGTTTGATTGATTGCTTTAAGGTGCTGTGTAATGGCAGCTAGTTACGATGCTCATCAGGGGTTCAGTGGTTCACAATCTATCCCCCTGAAAAGGCAGACCCTCCAAACCACCTGCCCACAATCAGGACAAATTGTTCCAAGAGGCTCGCAGAAGACTCCCAGGTGTGTGAAAAGCACAACGCTCCCACTCCTGTTCTGACTCCTGTTCCAGCTCCCTGCTCCAGCTCCCTGCCCCGGTCTCCCTGTGCTGCAGTCTGGGTTCAGCAGGCCACCCCCTGCCCCATTAAAACAGACCTGTTTTGAGGTTCTTCCAGAGTATCTTCTTCTAGAATCGTGTTGTTCTCCGGATATTGTGGATTTTTTTGCTTCAGAATCAGTCTAGAGGCTTCATATTTTGTTGGTTTGAGGGGAGGTCAGAGGAGGTTACAGAGACTCCTGTCTGATCTCTGCCACCATGGCTCCACCCCCCAAGGAACTCTGTTCAATGTTTTAAGAACAATGATTGAGAAATTTGTCAATTGGTCATTTCAATGTTCCAAAGGTGCAAAATTCTAAAAGTTAATTATAAAGAGAAGTGGAGTGCGGGAGGGAGAACCGAGAAAGTATCTTTTGGCTTTAAAGGTGAAAATTTAACTCACCTTCCCCTTCCTCCCCCCCCCCACTGCTTATTTCTTTAGAAATGAAGGCAAACTCTGCTGCAGA
Organism: Myrmecobius fasciatus; assembly: GCA_023553655.1. Classification (NCBI taxonomy): domain Eukaryota; kingdom Metazoa; phylum Chordata; class Mammalia; order Dasyuromorphia; family Myrmecobiidae; genus Myrmecobius; species Myrmecobius fasciatus. The sequence continues at coordinate 27,161 of JAJPUD010010804.1, forward strand.
GAGCATTTTTATTATTTAAAGGGACAGCCTCTTTATTTAGGTGCATAGTGGTCTCCTTGTTTAAGGTACATGATAACAAATCTGATCTATAATTTGGGGGTTATTTTCAAAAGTTTAATTGACATTTTTAAGATTCTTTTTATGCTATATGCTATATGCTATATGCTATACGAGTTTTAATTGATTGTATTGAGTCATCTTAAAACTGTACTCATTATTTAAAGGGACTCTGAGAATAGTGGTTTTTGCCTTTGTCCCTTTGAAAACATTTCTGTTATGGAAAATATGCAACTTAGAATTTTTCTATGTACTGGGTATTCTAAAAGCAAAATGATTTGTAATGTTAAATGTAAAACCACCTACTTAGAGATGAAAGATAAATTGTATAAGCTGTGAATTTTCTAGGATGAATCTCTTACTGTGATCCTTGAGAGCTAGATTCATCTGAAGCTTTGATTAATGATAATTTCTGGAGGAGATAAAATTTCTGGGGACTGCAGCTAATATTTATTTGGAGTTTTAAATTCATGTATGACTGTCTGATAGATCACCAAACCAGTGATCCACCATATGAAAGGAATATTCCATAAGCTACTCAGAAGTTGTTACAGGTATCTGTATCTGAGAATGAATTGAAAGTACGATCTTGGCCTCTGCTTAAGGTTGGATCCTTCTGACTCAATTTCCTAGTGGTCTTTTTGAATGAGGACCCATCTGGTTATTTCTTAGTTTGGCTTAAGGTGGAATTATTAAATTTAGGATAGTGGCCTGAAGTAAAAACTGAGTTAAGGCTACTTTATCTTGTGTCATGCATGTACTGAAGAATCAATTTTGACTGATTATATTATGTTATCACTATGTCCCTGCTTTTTCTTCATCTGGTTTCTATGATCAGAACAAATAGTCAATAGAAATTCCATTAATGGAATTCAATTATGTCATAACTTGCTGTTTCTAATCTGACTATATGTAATCATTATATCTTAAATACTTAGGCAAATGAGTATTTAGTCTGGTCATCTATCTGTTACTAGATATTTTTGTCTGTAGGTATTCAGGTCTTTAAAAATTTCTGAAATAATGAGAGGACAATTAGTGCAGTTGTCTTTGAAATCTAACTGCTATTTTATTTATTGGGACTATAGCTGACAGCCGTTCATCCTGTGAGACGAATTTGCCTCTGTACATGGGAAGCTGTTGATCAGTCTAAACTGGCTTCTCCACATGTTGTAGCAGTTCTTGTGAACCAGTATTTCTATCTCAGACTGTTTGTTCTAATCTTTATTTTGTTAGATTTGTTTTTCTGTTCTAGATTTTGCTCCAGTTACAGCCATACTGACCTGCTACTGGGACCTGGATCAGCTCACTGGTTGTTTTCACTACACCCCAACACTGGAAAAGGAGTCAACTCTTCACCCATTCTCAGCAGAAAGGAGTTTTAGAAGATGAGACCATTACTCCTAGCCCTAATGGACTTTGAGCCTCATTGATTTGGGGGGAACTTAAAGTGTTTGATGAATGAATGTAAAATTCTGACTGGGTCCCTTATTACAATGTGTTTTGGATTTAGGATGAAATGTTGGGTTATATATAGGAATTTTAATTTACTTTCAGCACTTGTTTGTGAGGTGGCTAACTGATTCAAGAATTTTGAAATATGAGGCTATATTGTTGAGACTTGGTCTGATCTCAAAATCATAATCTTAACCCAGTCTGCTCCTCCAGAGGAGACTGGATTGGGAGCATTGTTGTCAGACCAAGGATTCGTTTATAGATGGGTCTTCCCAGGTATTGGAAGGAAAAAGGTTAAGTGGGTATGCTATAATTGATGGAGATACTAGTTCATTAATACAGGCTTGAAGTCTTTCACAAGACATGGTCTGCACAAACCTATGAATGATATGCCCTACATCAAGCTCTGAAGCTGGTGAATGATAAAGAATGGGTCAAATTTATACTGATTCTAAATATGTTTGGGGAGTGGCACATATATTTGGAAAATATGGGAAGAGAGGGGAATGATGAATAGCAAAGGAAAATAATTGGCTCATATGACCCTCCGGATGGAGGTGTTGCAAAATTTAAACACTATCCAAAGCTATTGCTATTGTAGATGTAAAAGGACATCAAGTGGGGAACACATTTGAGGTCCAGGGTAACCACCTTGCTTATGAAGAGGCAAGGAAGGCTGGGAATAAGGGAGATGTTACTGAAGGAATGATGGTATTAATCCCTCTTCGGCCACCCAATCCCCTTCCCCATCCTTTACCAGGGAGGAAAAATTAAAAGCCTATGATTTGGGTGCCCAAGAAGATGACAGAGGACTTTGGTTTTTTCCAGATGGCAGGGAGATACTGACCAAAGCAGGTTATGAGGCAAATCCTATGTTATTTACACAAGGCACCACTGGGATGTCCAAAACCCGTGTGAAGCCATGCTTACTATGTTTGTAACTCCTGAACTATACACATTGGCTAGACAATTGGTGGAGGGATGCCTGATATGTTAAAGGACAGATAAGACTGCCTTATGTTGCGTGCAGACCTGAGGGAGACCCCCAGTATTGAGATCATTTCAGAGTGTACAGGTGGACTTTACCAAGCTGCCCATAGTAGGTCTCCTCAACTATCTGTTGATCATAGTGGACTTCATTTGAAGCTTTTCCCCTATGTCCAGCAACTGCCCCTGTGGTGGGCAGGATTTTATTGGAAAATATTATCCCCAGGTATTCCCATATGTGGTGGAACACATTGACTCAGACCAGGGCTCACACTTCACAGCAAGAGTTCTCAGAATCTAATACAGGCCCTGGAGATTTTTTGGGAGTTCCATACCCCTTGACATCCTCCCTCTTCAGTCATGGTAGAGAGAATGAACCAAGAGATAAAAGAGGGCCTAGAAACTGGGTTCCCTTGGACCAAATGTCTTCCCCTGGCCTTTCTTAGAATTAGGACTAAACCTCAGAGGATTATTGGATTGTCACCTTATTAACTACAAGTAAAAGGACTCATTGCTTAGATCCAACCTTTAGGATTTGCTGTACACAAACACCAGCCTGGCTACTGGGTACTGATCTGAACTTGGAAGGAGGAAAAACTGATCCCAATCTGCTGTAAGGGCACAAGAACGTGGTTGGACTCATCCCACTCAAGTAAAAGGACTATTTCTCCTCCAAAGACATGGACAATAGGTCCTGAACTCACTAATGAGCTTTGTGTCCACCTGAGATGGGTCCAGAAGAAAGATTGATGAACATTTTGGACTTGATAGACAGAATCCTTTGTTGAGTCACCCGTACTTTCTCTTATCAGACAATACCCTGGAGACAATGTCAGTATGGTGCTGGTGCTGTGTTTTATTAATTGCTTCCCTTCTGTTACCTTCTAGACCAGTTCCCAACTCCCAGTGGGAGGAAAATACTTTCCAGATCTTAATACATATTATGTATACCATACATACCATATAATACATACCATAGCTGGTATTTTCAACTTAACCAACTGTTGAATGGAGGGGTGAGGGGGGCGCCTGAATAACTTGCACAATGGCCCTGGATACCCATTCCTCTATCTCCAAAATGGATTTTAAGTAATAAGTCAACAATACATAATGGTACATAGTTTTGGTCAGAATGAGAGGAGCATCAATGGTCCTTAACTGGCACATGTCCAGGAAAATATTGTTTAAATCAAACAGGTACAGACTGATGGTTGGGGGAAAGCAAGTGTGAATGGAGTTCGCCTGAAGATTAGAGAAAATAGTTACCTTAGATTGCAGCCTGTATAAACAATGGTGGAACCAGGCTAGCATTACTTATAATAGTGGGGAGATAATCAATTGTGTCCTGCATTCATAAGGCGCCAATGTAGGGTATAAAAGGAAAGCCCCATTCATTTTCCTAAGTGGGACTATGTGGTGCTGTATACATCAGAATAGCACGAATCCTGATACAGCCATCACTGGTATGAGATGGAAATGGGAAAATGTTTGACATTGACAGGAAGATGTTTGATAATTTTTGGAGCAGTATAAACTTGAATGGAGAAAATGGCTGTATTTGTGTGTGGGTAACAGAAAAGCAGCTCTGGAAATGCAACTTAACAAATATGAAAGGGGGGCCATTAGATCCATGGGATGTCAAATATTTCCCACCTGCTAGTAGAGTTTCCCTATTCTGGGGAAAGAAAAATCCTGCTTTAAGGGGACATTTTTGGATTTGTGGATATATTACATATGCACACCTCCCACAAAATTGGGCTGGAGTGTGCTATATTGGATTGGTTAGACCCAAATTCTTCTCCTTCCAGGACATGTGGGAAATCAATTAGGAGTCCAGTTGTATGATAATTTAGATCAACAGAAAAAAAAAACATAGATACATCTATTATTTCAATCTGGGGAGGCCAAGGGATAGGGAAACTTTTCCTGAAAGAATCATTAAACTTATGGGCCAGCAACTTGGGCTCAAGATGGGAGTTGGGGATATAGAACCCCTATGTGTATGTATATATATGTACATATATGGGTATATTTATATTCAATAGAATAATTAGACTCCAGGCAGTGGTATAAATTATTAACAACCAAACAACCAAGGCTCTTTATCTATTGGCTAACTAAGCCACTCAGACTCGAGAAGCAGTATTTACAAAATAGATTGTTATTAGACTATCTTCTAGCTGAAGAAGGAGGTGTATGTGGGAAACTTAATTTATCCAATTGCTGCATGAAAATAGACAATAATGGAGCTGTGGTAAAAGAAATTATCTTTTAATCATCTTTTAATATATTATGGTGGACCTGGTTTGGAGGTAGTTGGTGGAAACAGATATTGTGGTTTATAATCAGGACCATTAGTGGAATTATATTGCTCCCGGTGTGTCTCCCATGCATAGTCAAACTAATCAAAAATGTTATTGTCAAAACTATCAGATTGGAAACAAGAACTATGGAAGGTATTAGATTGATGGTTCTAAGGAGGCAAGGTTGTGAACCCGATATCAACTACCATCAGAAGTGACCCAGAGGGAATTGATGACTTAGAGGAACATTGTGAAAATATGCTCTGATTATTTGAAGATAAGGAATGTGAGAGAATGTTGAAAACTTTCCATGAAAAACCACAGTAGGGTATAGAAGAGGAGGGATTGTGTGTGTGTGTTTGTGTGTGTGTGTGTGTGTTTGTGTGTGTGTGTGTGTGGGGGGGACACAAATGTTGTGGTTTCTCAGACACTATCTGCTAAAGTATGTGAAGCCTTGGGCCTCAGTTTCAAGGCCTAAGTTTCAATTTCCTAGAAATCATCTAACTTTAGAAAAATGAAACTTTTGCTTGCATTACCTCATTTTTAGTCAACCCCTAATCACTCCACCTACCATATAAGGGAAAAGTAACTGCAAGAGCCAATCAAGACAAAAGTTTTGCATAAGGGGGTTTTTGGGGAGGTGCCAGGCAGTGCTTGTCTATTTAATCTATGCATTCCAGCTCCTAGGGGGCTTTCCTCATTCTTGGGCTGTTCAGAAGTGGGCACTGCCTACTTCTCTTGAGATTCTAATAAAACCTTTTGCCTTCACTTTGAGAAGTCTCTGAGTAGTCAATTTTGTTTAGGATCTTTGTACCCCACACAGCCATATCAATGGAATCCTACTCTGTCTACCCTAAGCAGGTCCCTTACTGTAAGTACTGGCTAATAATGATTCCAACAGCTACTGAATCAAATGAAATTTGAAACATACTCTGTGTGGAACAATAATAAAGAGGTTTATTTTATAGTCCAGAGTCTATGCCAGTTTCTGAGCTCCTTTCTGGAACCCACATCACAAATTTCTAATGGCAATAAATCCAGAGAATATTGATTAGAAGTTTAGAACTAAATACAGATAGAGTGAACAATCATCAAATGCCAAAAAGAAAAAAAAATCAGGTGGGAGGTTGAGGGAAATAAAAACAACAGAGAGACTTAGGACATAAAAAAGCTACAAAGCATCAAAGTGAAGAAAAAGTGAGTGGAAAAGTTATCACAGAATAGACTTCTACAATAAAAGAATACAATAAACACAACTAAAATTATGGGAGTTGGGGTGAGGGTGGGAGTGGAAAGACTAGAATGATCACAATACTTCTTTTTTATATTTTATTTTTCCCACTCATGGGTAAAACAATTCTTTACACTTGTTTTTAAAACTCTGATTTTTTCTAGATTCTCTTCCTCCTTTCCTAACCCCACCTCCATTGAGAAGGCAAATATGAAATTATGGTAAACTTTTCTATAAAAGTCATGTGCAAAGTGAAATGTACTGTGTACAAAGTAATAACAATGTTGTGGAATGATCAGCTATAAATGACTTTGCTATTCTCGCAATTACAAAGATCCAAAACTAGTCTGAGCCACCTATAATGAAAAATCCTATTCAAAACAGAGAAAGAACTGATTGTGTCCAAATAAAAATTGAAGCATACATAGATATAGACAGATATAGATAGTTAGACATCCTAAAGAAACTATTACTTTAGAAAATAGTCCCTGAAATGGAGTAAGAAATGATTTTCAGGTTGTTGTAATCATAGATATTGAAAGAAAAATTCATGCCACCAAAGGCTTGACTAGTACCAAAAGATTTATTGCCAAATACTGATATGATTTTTTCAGTGGAAATGATATTTAATGAACATGTATTCTATGTCTGTTGTCTTCCCATTAGAATGTGAGTTCCTTGATAGGAGTAAATTTACTTTTCTATTTCTATCTTTTGAGCTTATCACAATGTTTTACATATAGTGAAAACTTAAACCTGACTTTTTACCAACTTATCTTTTAATAACTATCGTGTTTTCTTTATTATTTTTATAAATCCTACATGTGTTATCAAGAAGATCACTGAGGAAAATATAAGAAAAATACTGAAAGCTTTTGTAAATAACTTTCTCTCTGAAACTGTATCACAAAATTGATGAAAAAACATGGAGAATATATGCCACTATATTTATTATTTTACTGTGAACAAAGAATTTGAATTCACAGAGCCTTACAGGCTCTATTATAATTAATTTCTTTTGCTATTTCTTAAGCTTACTCAAGTTTCCTTCTTAAACAAAATCACAGAGACAACTGTTCAATAGTGATCTGATTATTGTCAAGAAAAACATACAATATATTTATTCCTGTCATGGATGATGCCCTGCACTAGATCCAAATGAAAAAGAAAATAACAAGAGATGGTGAGTCCCTGCTTTTATTTATGGATGATATTTTCCTGAGTACACAGAACCCTAGAGTATTACAAGACTTCTTTTATGAGATTTGTAACTACTCATAAGTAATTTATTTAAAATCTGTATAAGAAAAAAGGTAAACCAATATAAAATTCCTATTTTATGAAGTCTCTGCACATATATCTGGATTAGGTGCTGTATTGTATCAATAAAATTGGGCTAAGATTCAACAAATTGTTGAGAGACATGGATTATATTTGGGAAATTGCACAGTGTTTTCTAGAATCTCAATCTGCCTTGCAGAACAAAAACATCTTTTAAATACAAATGCTTTCTGAGGAATATTGTATGGTTGTGAATGTGGGTACATCAACTTACTACAGAACTAAGTTTCAACAGATATAACTATGAGCAGATGAATGATGAATGTGCAATTGACTTGTGGAATATCCCTAGCAATGATCTATGCTCAAAAAGAAGAGTAAGATACACATACACACACATATGTATATATGTGTATGATGGGCTAAGGTGGTAGACATGTCATATACATAGTGTAAATGAGGGATAGTGATGGATAAGTCATACATATAGTATAAATGTGGGATAACATAAAATGTACATAGCTGCAGAATAAGAACTCATCATTTTGGGCAAATACTCTGTGTAAGACTTAGGGGAGAATATGTTCCAAAATCCCAAACGATGAAAAGGTGTAGCTCAATTGTGATTTGTACAGATGGAGCAAATAAAAGGAGAAATGGGAGAGAGGTATTCCTACCCTGGATTAAAAGAGCCTGGATTAAAATGATAGCTTTGTTCATGCCATTTCTTTTTTTTTTTTTTTTTTTTTTTGGTTTTTTAAAAACATTAGTTCATTTCATGTCTTTCAGGTTGTTTAAAATTGCATTTGGTCAACATCAACTCAGGGTTAGTTTAATATAAAGAAAACTATAAATGTAATTACCTTTATTAATATGGGATTTGTGAATACATTGTGAAGAGAATTTCTCAAATTGATTTTTACATCTGATGTTTATTACTTGCATGACCTTAGTCAAGACACTTAATTTTCTCCAGTCTCAATTTCCTCATCAGTAATACGAAAGAGGTTGGATTAAAAGACTACTAAAATCCTCCAGTCCTAATTCTATGATCTTATGATTCCATGTCTATATAGGAGCTCATTATTATTATTCCTAAGAATTTGGTAAAGAGATCAATAACAGGTATAGATTTTTGTGCACTTGGGATACTACATATTTCTTTCAATTATTGCAACTTTGTTCACTTTCACAAAAAAACTCATCTTCTTAACAATGAAATTCTCTAAGCAATCCTAAATGACTCTGCTCATCATGATATGAGAAGACATAGAATTGTAGATGTCTCATCTAATAGATATAGGTGGATATAGTTTATTACCCATAATACATAAAATACATCATTGTGGACATGTATTATAGAGAAAGGAATACTGGTAATATAATGAGAATGAAGTAAACACTTGTGTCCATGAATTATTAAAAAGATTAACTAAAGGCCGCTAGCAGTTTGGATAGAACTTTTATGAAAGATTTATGGAAGAAAGTAAAAAAAAAATCCATGCAATTGTGAATGAATTTTCTTCTATACAAATGGGGTCAGTGCTCACATAAAATAAAGATCAAAGGCATTGGGAACTCTCAGACCAAAATAACTAAGAGTTGAATTTCTCAGTTTCTAGTGGAAGGAGCAAATGTACCAGTAATTGAGAACACAAAGGTGGTTAACCCCTACTATTCTGTATTTCTATATGTAATGTTCATTTTTGAAAGAGATTGAATCATAGATCAGTTGTTATAATAAAATAGAGCATAAACTAATTTCTTTAATATTTTATAATGAGTTTTGCATACTCATTAGCTAAAGGTATATTTTCTATTTCTCAATTCTGAGGGTCAGAAATCTTGCATCTCTTACTATGAATACAAATTGCTTAAAATACATCACAGGTGTTTCTAAAATATCGTTCAGAGACAGCTTTGGGTACCATTGTATAAAATTAACAATGTAATTGTAAATTCTCTGAATGCTGAGGTGAAATAATCACCAAATATACTTCTTTTAATAAACAGAATGGTGTGAGATAGCTGTGAGAACTTGGTTTCTAGTTCAGTTTTAAAATCCAAAGATTAGCATAAAGCAAAAATAGCGAATGAGGAAGAGCTCAAATTTAGTTGAGTGATTTAGTAATTAAATGGAGATAAATGAGATCTTTCTTTGTTGGATAAACAATTGATTATTAGAAAGCAATGAAGGAGCATGAAATTATCACAGGTACAGCCATGTGAGAGGATTCATTCAGCATTCAATAGCTTAGGAGAATTTAATGTAAAAGAGAGAACTTTCTCAAATAAGCAATCAAAACAATCCATTAGGGTTGTAATCAGTAGTAAGCTTAGGTCTTGATGTACTTGAGATGTAAACAGATTTCATAAATATTGTTGAAATGGCATATCTGGGTAGTTTAAAGCTATTACAGAGGTTACGTATAAAAAGCAGTTCATTATCACCCTAGATTTTCATCTAACACTCCTTTCCAGAATGCTGTAGGAGTAGCTCAATCAAATAAATAGTTGATAAGATCATAAACATATCATGCATTATTATAAATCCAGAAGATTATAGTACTGAGAACTCTCTTAATAAGCACTTCTAATTTTGAAAGCCTGGAAGATTAAATCGAATGAAATTCATAATGAATGACATTATTTTTTACTTTTTTATTATTTTTGATGATTTTAATATATTGTTTGTGTGGAATGTTTTATGAAATATAACTTTGCCTGATATATATCAGCTCCATTTCATTCCCATTACTACCCTCTGCTTCCCAATCTACTTTGACATTTCTTTAGAAAAGCCTTATTTTACCAGAGTACTTTTTATATTTTATAATTAAAAACATAAATTTGGAGAAACAGCACAATTACTAGAAAATTCAACTATTTAAAAGAATGACAAAAATGAAGCATGAGAAAACTTAAATGCAATGTAAAAAAACCAGAATGATGAAAAGAATATACCCAATAACTATAAAACAATCCTAATTTCATTTTAATTTTTGTGTGTGAACTCATCTTTGTCTCAAGACTTTCTAAATTAGAGATTCTTTTAGGTCAACAATCAATGAGAAGGTTGTATATCATCACACTATATATGTGTCTCAATCACTTATGACTTGAAATTACTTCCCAAGTTCAAGTTTTATATTGAATCCAAGCAGAACATATTTGGGTATGCTTTGTATACCCTACTGATTTGAGCATATTTGAGCAATACATTGTATTTCACTACCAAAAAAAGTAATTTAAAAAAAAGCATTGGGGGGAGGAGAGTTGGTGGGATGACCAATTGGTGTTCAGTCTTTAGAGCATTCGGAGGACTCTGTTTGTTGCCAAAATGAGTGAGGTTTTTTGTTGATCTTACATCTGAAAAGTTGTAATGGTGTTTAATGGTGTCCCTGAGGTAACTTTTTAATTGGTTACTAAACTACAACAAAAGCCTCCCACAGAAACATTTAACTTTTTTTTGCTTTCTGTTCTCCATGAAGTATGAAGATCACACTCAAGAATTCTAGAACCAGAGGAAGAGAATGTTTTACCTCACCTCAGAGAATGTTCTGTGAACTCAAGTTAATATGATAGTGAAAATGTTGCTAGCAGCCTCTTTCTACTTGAGCTTACTCTTCCCTGGGATCAAGATGATAAAATGTCATTTTCTAATTTTGTGGAAAAAATACTGTTATTTTTATTCTTGCAAGTCTTCTCATTGACTGCAGAGCTGGAAGAATTTCTAATTTAGGAAGTGTTGAGTTGGAAATGAGTTCACATACAAAAGTTAAAATCAAATAAGTTTGTTTTTGTAATTATTGGATATATTTTTCTATCATTCTGTTTTCTTTACATTGCATTTAAGTTTTCTCATACTTCGGTATATTTTTTTCACATTCGTTCATATAGATCAGTAATTTATCATTACATTCATGTATCACAAGTTTTTTAGCCATTTCCAACCTATAGGCAGATACTTTGTTTCCAGATCTTTGCTGTTATAAATATTTTGGTGAATATAGGGCTTTTCTTTTCAACATTTGCTTCCTTGTGACTGGTAGTGGAATCTTTGGGCCAAAGGATGTGGATATTATAGTCATTTTTAAAGTATAAATTGAAACTTATAAAGACTCTCTGTCTTTTCACAAAATCTCCAACATGAACTATTCCCATGTTGTTGAATGTGAAGTAAAACCTAAAAGTTGTTTTGATTTTGAAGTCTCTTAACATTAGTGACTTGAAACATTTGTGATCCTCCTCTTGAGGATTGTCCATTCATATCTTTGATCACTTGTACAGTGACTTTTTACTACCATTCGTTTTAAAAGAGGATTCTGATGTTCATAGAGTAAAATAGGCCAACTATTTCAAGTAACACTTTTTAAACTTAAATTTTCCTATATATATTTTCCTTTATATGTATTTTCCTGTATATATATACACATATATATATATGTATATATGAATGTATGACTACAAATCACTGAGTTGTGATATGGGTTCTTATAGTATTTGCAGAAACAAATTACACATTTTTATTAAATATAATACAACTTTGAATAGACAATTTTTGATTCAGTAAGGTTTTCATTATCAAATATTTTCTTGCTATGAAAATATCTACTTTGAAGTTATTGCCAATGATATTAGACATAGGTACTTAGCATGATATAATACCTTATATGAATGATTAAACTCACTTTCATAATCCTTTGTCATACAAAATATAAGTTTTTTTCCACATTTGCAAATTTGTTGTCTTTTCATATCACTTAATATTTGGCATTACTTGGTTATAAAGAAAAAATTGCTTCCTTTTTATATTCTTAAATACTTTTTATAAGGAATAGTTCTCACCTTAAATGTCATGCATATTGATTGAAGAAATCATACATTTTGTATTTATTATTCACATCACTTTATTGATTATTTGTTTAACAAGAATAGGGACTCTGTCAAATTTACTTTTGTAATTGTCCCAGTGCCTAATTATGTATCAAGTTGAGATTTTAAATGGAAAAAGCACAGAACTTATCACCTAGAGTATGACTCATTCTCTAAAAATCAGTAGTTACATGATCTTGATAGAGTTATCATGATAATTGTTCTCAGTTCTCTCATCTACAATAAGATTAGAATTCTTATATCTCTAATAATTCCTAGTTCTATAATTTTTTTACCTTAATATGACAAAAATGTCTAAGTTCCATCATCCCAGAAGGAACCTTTGCTTTCAATGATTTTTGAATGAATGTATAATGCAAACAAAGTCTTTCTTATTTGAAGTGAAGAGAAAGATGCATCCTATTATGTATTTTTCTATTGATATTTAAATCATTTTGAAAAACAATTTTAACATACTGTGTCAGGACTATGTTGAAACTATACATATAAAATACAACAAAAATGGGCAAAATGCTTACTGAAAGCAGTTGATGTCAATTTTTTTTTTTTGGCGCAGCATAGTTACTCAAATTTAATGTATTCTTTTATTGTCACAATTATTGTGTGAAAACTGTGTGAATCATTTTGATCTATTCCCTCAGATGTAGTCCCCTTTAATTGCAGTATTGATTGTAGCTGGTGCAATGGGGCTTGTGATTTCACATAATACTGTGTGGGACGTTCAGACCCTCACCCAAAATGACTACTCAGAGGCCTCTCAAAGTGAAAAGCAGAAAAGTATTTAATTTAGAATTTCATGAAATCCAGACAGTCCAATAGCCTCCGAGCATAAGGGAAGTACCTGGAGGGAGGAGGCCACTGTCCAGTATATTCTTATGATTTTTATACAGTGCAGGACAAAGAAAGTCCCAAGGCCACTCCCCTTTCCATATTCCATTCTTCTATTTTTGCTCATGGTAAGATAGATTTTTATAGCCCTATTGAGTATGTATATTATTTCCTCTTTGAGTCTATTCTGATTCAGTCATTTCCTCGCTTTCCCCTCTTCCCCTTTAATTTCATATTTTAAAAAAGATATTATCTTTTCATATTCAACTCATATCTGTGTCATCTGTCTATTAATTTAGACAAGTTTACAACCTCAGTATCATCATTGACTCAGTCTCTTTGACCCCACAAATCCAATTGATTGCCAAATTCTATATTTTTTCTAACATCTCTATGATTTGTTTCTTTGTCTCCATTAACAGATATGGATAAATTCAAGCCCTTATCTCTTCCTTTAGTTGTTGTGCAGTTGATTTTTAGTCATGTCTGATTCTTCCTGCTTTATTTTGTCTTGGCAAAGATAGCAGAGTGGTTTACCATTTTCTTTTTTAAATCATCTTGCAGATGAGGAAACTGAGGCAACCAAGTTAAGTGATTTGCCCAGGGTCCCACAGCTAATAAATCTCTGAGGCAATATTTGAACTCAGGAAGATTAGTCTTCCTGACTCCAGTTACTCTATCCATTGTGTCACCTAGCTACCTCCATCTAGCTTAGACTATTTCAGTAGCCCTTAGCTGGTCTTCCTGCCTCAGGTCTTTTTCCATTCCTATAACCTTCACATTGCTGCTAAACAGATTTTCTTAGGGCATGTGGGTTACTTTGCCAGAACAGAGGGGAGCAAGCCTGAGACAACAGAAATTGCAATATTTGTGGCAGTATTCCACCTCTTGGGAGACTTTGGCAGTGTCCTCAATACCTCCAGGGTTCTAATGCTAAGAGGCATTGCAAAGCCCCCTTACAGGAGAGTAGCACTCAATTGAGAGGTGGTGGTGGTGTTGTGTCCAACACGACCCCAGCAACAGTGTTCCACAACAATAATAGTTAGTGAATACATAGCAATAGAGAAACTAGCAGAGATGCTAGTCACACAGGCATTGGTGAATATAATCTGGAACTGAACCTGTCTACTCAAAGTTCTTAGAAAAGGGCATAATCCTTCAGCTAAAGCCTATACATGGGCAAAGATTTTTTTGTTCTTCCCACACTCATTGTGTCCCCAGCGCTCTGGTTGGGGTAGACTGCATGCAAGAGAGTAATGACCCATTTTTTTATGGATGACCCTTACTTGTGATGCAGATCAATAAATGTGTCAAAGTGGCACCATCGATGTGGTCCTGATTTACCTGATGCTTCACTGGTTCATCATCACTAATATATCTTAGTAGACCAACTGTGAACAGCAAAGACTTGGTATCATCACCACGTGACTTGTTTTGTAGTTAGCTTTAAAAATATTTATCCTCCATTCAACTTTAAAATCCCAAATTAAAAAAAAATCCCTAAATCCTATTAAATATAATTTGGAATTTTCTTTATAGATTTAAAAATGGTTAGATTGAATATTAGAGGCTTAATTAGAGTTTAAATTCTAATGTATAAAGAATGTTTTAACACATTAGACAAAGCAGAATAAAGTCTAAGTGTATGAGAAGAGAGCCCCTCACAATGGATTATGGTATAGATAATCCAGAAAATCAGGAATGAATCTAGTGATAAAGGAAGGCATAATTGGAACCAGACAATCAGAGGAAGAACTTTCAGCAGTGAAAATAATTCTAGTGTAAAAAGTTCAGAAATAAAATAAACTTTCAGACTGAAGAGGTTTCTGTGTTATGAGAGACAAAGTCTACGGAATGTAGATTGTACACAGGAGAGGAATAAAAACATGACTGGCATGGACATCATTCTTAAAATGGAATTTTCTTTGCCATGGCTTGTCATAATCAAGCAATATTAATTTCCATAATAAAAAGCCAAAGAAATTTAAGACAGAAACTTTATGCCTATTTGAAATATGTCAACTCTGAAATCAGTAATGAACAATTTCCAAAGAAATAAAAGAAAACAGATCTTTTTTTCCCTATAAAACATTCTAAATTACCTGTCAATTAACATTTCCTCTGCTCTAATATAGAGGAAATCTTTTAAATAATTAAAACATATTTAAACATTGTATCTCTCAACAAATTCAAAAGGGATTGTATAATTCTAGTTTATGTTACCAGTACAGAAAAGTGATTAGTAGAAATATAAATTATTCTCTTTTATATTTAATCTCCAAAGGCTAAATGATAGGTGGTAGAAGTAATTTTTCAGGCCTTAAGAAAGTAGTTTCTCTTATAAAAATTTAGCTGAAATTGTTAAGAACAGTGAGATTCAGATATACTAATAAAATACAAATAGTTTCATGTATTAATGATCATGTTCAGTCAACAAATATTTATTAAATATTTACTTAATGCCAGACACCAGAAATCCAGACAAGTTCAGTCCCTGAGGACTGAGGACAGTCCCTATCCTCAAAGAGTTTACATTTTATTGAGTGGAAGACATCATATGAAAGGAAATTAAAGAGACAAGGAGAAGAGATAAAGAAAATAGTTGGGAGATGGATGCATATAGAAAGCTTAGAAAATCATTAAGAAACACTAATAATCTATAATCAAGCACAAATCAGAAAGTAAATAAACTTTGAAAAACTAAAGAATCAAGAACTTGCTAATTCTTTATGACTACTGTAAGCTGTAGCTAGAGTTGGTCTTCAGTGTTGATATATTGTATTCATTTTATTTATCCCTCAAATATTTATTGACATTAGCAAATGTAAAGCATTCTACCAGTACTGTGAATAAGATAGAAGATATTATTCTTGCTTTTAAAACAATTTCCAGGCTAATAAAGGAATTAAGGTATATTCAAAATTAAATCTTATACAAGATATAGTTATGATGAATACTTTGTATAT
>JAJPUD010010805.1:0-53525 GCA_023553655.1 Myrmecobius fasciatus
GAAGAACTGCACATGCTTAACCTGTATCAAATTGTTTGCTCTCTTGATGGAGGGGAGAAGGGGAAGGGACAGAGAAAAACTTGTAGCACATAATGAATATTGAAAACTAATTTGCATATATTTGAAAAAATATTATTAAAAATTACTATAGTTGTGTTATAAATGAATTATTCTAGACAGTGTTCTCATACCCCAAATTCTTTTCTGCTCCCCTATCAAAATGTTTGTTTCTTGACTAGGGGATAAGTGGGTAGGGGACACACCTAAGTACTCTCTCAGAGCTAGAATTCGAATTCAGATGTTGTGACTCCAAATCATCCTTCTGCCTCACTTATGGGCTTCATTTTCCAATACTCATTGATTGTAGAATCCTGGCCTGGATGTTCAGAAAGAAACAATTTATAGAAGACTGGCATCCTGCAAAATCACAGACTTTGGCCTCTGTCATTAACAAAAGAAGTCTCCCTTTCAGAATACTTTATTAAGGATGTTTATCCTGATATGAGAAATATCCTGGCCACGACCCTCCCACACTTACTTGGAATGAATCCTAGGTGAGTGTTGGTGCATGTACAGTTTGTTCTTTGTCTTCAGTCTCAAACTCATTCCCTCTATTGTCACTAGGTCTTGTTTTTTTCTATCCTTGAAAAAGTTTCCCAACATGTCCCCTTTTCTCCACTCAGATAGCCACCTCTTTGGTACAGACTCTACACCTACATTATTACAAGACTGTTCTCACTGGTTTCCCAACCTCAAGTTTCTTCCTTTTCTAATCCACTCACTTGCCAAAATGATCTTCCTAAAACCCAAATCTAACTCTGTTTTGTTTTGTTTTGTTTTTCCCCTCCAATTCAGCAAATGCCAGTGTCTTCTTATTACATCTCGAATCAAATAGAAAACCTTCCTTTTGGCTTTTAAAGCCCTTCACCACCAGGTGCTTTCTAGCCTTTCTAATCTCATACTCTGTAGTCTTACTTGCTGTATGTACTTTGTAGATGACATGACTGGTGACTTTGCAGCCTTTCACTAGTTTCACCCCATCCCTCTTAAAGACCCTGGCTTTGTTCAGCTGAAAATCCCTTTTTCTACAAGAAACTTCCTCCAACCTCACTACTTGTGCCTTCTCTCTGAAATTTCCTCCCATTAACACTGTAGTTATTTTGTATGTGCATGGTTATTTACATATTGTCTGTCCTCTTGACTATGAGCTTCTTGAGGTCAGGATTGGGACTTTTGCCTTTCATTGTATCCCCTTGTTTTAGTACTGTGCCTGGTATATAGTAAATGTTTAATAAATGCTTGTCCGTCGATTAATGGAGTAGAAAAAAAAATGATCTACTCTGAAATCCTTTGTTGAAGTTATCTGTTTAATCTTCCTAGAAGATGTGCAATTCAAGAAAAAGATTTGGAGTGGAGTATTCTGGGCAAAGGAAGTAACATTCAAGTGAAGGCCGGGAGAGGTGATTTATTTACCTTTTAAAAATAGGTGGTACCTGTCAGATTGGCTAAAATGACAGGAAAAGATAACGATGAATGTTGGAGGGGATGTGGGAGGGCTGGGACACTAATACATTGTTGGTGGAACTGTGAACGGATCCAACCATTCTGGAGAGCAATTTGGAGCTATGCTCAAAAAGTTGTCAAACTGTGCATACCCTTTGACCCAGCAATGTTTCTACTGGGCCTATATCCCAAAGAGATCTTAGAGGAGGGAAAGGGCCCCACATGTGCAAGAATGTTTGTGGCAGCCCTTTTTGTAGTGGCTAGAAACTGGAAACTGAAGGGATGCCCATCAATTGGAGAGTGGCTGAATAAATTATGGTATATGAATGTTATGGAATATTATTGCTCTGTAAGAAACGACCAGCAGGACGATTTCAGAGAGGCCTGGAGAGACTTGCATGAACTGATGCTGAGTGAAACGAGCAGAATCAGGAGATCATCATACACAGCAACAACAGTATTACATGATGATCAATTCTGATGGACATGGCTCTCTGCAACAAAGAATTGTCTCAAACCAGTTCCAATTGTTCACTGAAGAAAACCATATACACCCAGAGACAGGGAAATGAAATATGGACCACAACGTAACATTTTCATGATCTCTATTGACATTTGCTTGCATTGTGTTGCCTTTCTCTGATTCTTTTTTTTTTTTTTTCTTGTAGATAGGATTTTTCTTGCATAACTTCTCAGGCATTTCAACATTATTAACATGTAGTGGACTTCCTGCCATCTAGGGGAGGGGAGGGCCTGGGGGTAAAATTTGTAATGGAAAGCTTTGTAAAGATCAATGTTGGGGAACTACCCATACATATGTTATACAAATAAAAAGCTTTAATAAAAAAAAATAATAAAAAAAAATAAAAATAGGTGGTAAAGGGGCAGCTAGGTGGCGCAGTGGATAGAGCACCAGCCCTGAAGTCAGGAGGACCTGAGTTCAAATCTGGTCTCAGACACTTCCTAGCTGTGTGACCCTGGGCAAGTCACTTAACCCCAATTGCCTCAGGGAAAAAAAAAAGTGGTAAAGAATAGAAAATATGGAAAGAAGAGTAGGGAGATATCATAGGATCATGGTTTTATAGATAAAAGATATTTTTGAAATAAAGTCCAACAATAATTTTTTTTTTATTTTTATTTTTTACAGATTAAGAAACTGATGAAGGAAATTGGAGTGAACTGATGGAACCAATTATTCAATCAACAAACTTAGTTTTTTAAAGCACTTTCCATATGCCAGGTATTGTGCTGGGTCATGGAGATACAAATAAAAATCTGGAAGATTTTACATTCTATTAAAACAGGCAATCTGTACATATATAATGTATGTACATTTCTTGACCATTTTGAAATTAAGCTGCTGCCATTCTGGGTATCTTCTTCATCTCCCTCTCACCTGGACTATGTCCCCTAAGACCCTGGACTCTGAAAGGAATGGGTAATATAAACAGAGCCTCAGGTTAAGGATTTTTTATTTTTATCTTTGTATTTCCAAGTCCTAGCACAATGCCTGACATATGGTAAATACAAAAAAAAAAATGTTGATTGAATGAGTGATTCTATCAATCTATTCCAACTTCTTTCATAACATTTTAAAAATGTAAGATAAGGCAATTCAACTCTTACTTGAAAACATTGCCAGTAAACCATCTCCTCTCTTAAACCCCTTAGCATCTGCTTAGTTAACTTCCAGCTACATAAAAGTGCCTCCTTTTTAATCAGCCATTCTCTCTTTTTGTTTGTTTGTGGTGTTTTTTGTTTTTGGTTTTTTTTTGGGGGGGGCTAGAAAACTAAAGTTAAGTGACTTGCCCAGGGTCATACAGCTAGTAAGTGTTAAGTGTCTGAAACTAGATTTGAATTCAGGTCCTCCTGATTTCAGAGCTGGTACTCTCTCTACTATACCATCTATTTATGAAATTAATTGGTCATTCTCTAGCTCAATGACTTTTTGTGGTTCTTTACTGCCTACTAGATAAAGTTCAAACTCAACCTAGTATTCTAGAGCATTCTCAATTTTTATCTTAGTTTATTTTTGTTGGTAGTTTAACTTTTCAGCCTTATCTCTCCTAACTTCCATATGTAAACCTAAGCCTCAAAGTTCCCCCATGGAGGAGTTATTTCCTCCTGGAATAATAATGTTGATAGCAATACCTTAGATTCAAATTTAACTGATATTAAGTGCCTTCTCCCAGGCAAGAAGGCCTCTGACAGTGGCTGTGTTCCCCTGAACAAATCACATCTTTTCAGTGCTGCCAGGCAACTCTCCAAGACTGTCCAAGATTGTTGTACTGGTTGTGCAAGAAATATCAGACCAAAGGGGGAAAAAAATTGTGAGAAAGAAAAAACAACAACAAAAAAGGACTGAAAATATTATGCTTCAATCTACATTCAGTCTCCATAGTTGTCTCTCTAGATATGGATGGCATTTTCCATCCCAAATCTATTAAAATTGTCTTGGATCACTGTATTGCTGAGTAGAGTTAAATCTACCATAGTTGATCATCACATAATCTTGCTGTTACAGTGTACAGTGTTCTCTTGATTCTTGTCCCTTCATTCAGCATCAGTTTATGTGAATCTTTCTAGGTTTTTCTGAACCAAAACTGTCAATTGACAAGTAGGTGCCATCTGAATTAGTAGATTAGAAGGTCTCCACAGTGACAAAATCAGTTTTGAAACTCTGCCTCCATACTATTTCAAATGTACATTGTATTAGGTCCTGAGTATTCAAGAACAAAAATGAAGGAAGAAAGGAAGAAAGAAAGGAAGGCAGGAATGAATGAAAGGAAGGAAGGAAGCAAG
Organism: Myrmecobius fasciatus; assembly: GCA_023553655.1. Taxonomy (NCBI): domain Eukaryota; kingdom Metazoa; phylum Chordata; class Mammalia; order Dasyuromorphia; family Myrmecobiidae; genus Myrmecobius; species Myrmecobius fasciatus. Next base: position 4,306 of record JAJPUD010010805.1, read on the forward strand.
GAAGGAAGGAATGAACAAAAGGAAGGAAGGAAGCAAGGAAGGAAGGAATGAATGAAAGGAAGGAAGGAAGGAATGAACGAAAGGAAGGAAGGAAGGAAGGAAGGAAGGAAGGAAGGAACAAAAGGAAGGAAGGAAGGAAGGAAGCAAGGAAGGAAGGAATGAACAAAAGGAAGGAAGGAAGCAAGGAAGGAAGGAATGAATGAAAGGAAGGAAGGAAGCAAGGAAGGAAGGAATGAATGAAAGGAAGGAAGGAAGGAAGGAAGGAAGGAAGGAACAAAAGGAAGGAAGGAAGGAAGGAAGGAAGAAGGACGAGAAGGAGGAGAAGGAGAAAAAGAAGAAAAAGAACCTATTGTTGAGAAGCAAGATAACATATAATAAAGTACTTTGTAAATCTTGAGGTACTATAAAACTGGTAGGTATTTCATTCAAGGATCTTATATTCTCCTGTAGGTCTACAACATGGAAATAATAAATGGAATGTTATTTGAGGAAGGAGTGAGAATGAATAACTAGGGGGATCTGAAAAGGCTTCTCATAGGTTGTGATTTCTGAGCTGAGCCTTGAAGGAAAATAAGATTCTAAGAGGTTGAGTTGAAGAGCGAAGGCTGTGCAAAAGCATAGAGGTGGGTGTTACAATACTGAATTAGAGGAATAGCAAGTTAGTTCCCCTTAGCTAATAATAATGGCTAACATTTCTATAGTGCTTACTATGGGCCAGGCACTGTGATAAATGCTTTACAATTATTGTCTTGATCTCACGACAATCTCAGGAAGTAGGTGCTATTTATTATTATCCCCATTTTTTGTTGTCATTTCAGTCATGCCCAACTCTTCAAGATTCCTTTTGGAGTTTTCTTGACAGAGATACTGACAGAGATAATTTTGTCATTTGCTTCTCCAGCTCATTTTATAGATGAGAAAACTGAGGCAACTTGGGTTAAGTGACTTGTTTAGGGTTCACACAGCGAATAAGTGTCTAAGACTGCATTTGAACTCAGGAAGGTAAGTCTTGCTGATTCCAGGCCTGATGCTCTATTTACTGCACCACCTCACTGCCCAGTCTGTATTTTACCTTGGCACAATAGGGAGTTGCCAGAGATTTTTTGAGTCTGGAAGTGATTCATACTTTAGGAAGATCATTAGGAAAGTCATGGAGGATCTTTTGGAGAGGAGAGAGGCTTAAAATCCAGACACCAATTAAGTCACTCTTTTAATTGTGGCCCAGGAATTATTCATATAAGTAGAGAGGAAGGTCCAGATGCCAGAAGTGAGTCAACATTCAATCCCTGCAATCTGGCATTTAATCCAATATGAAAGAGAAGACCATATGGAGACAATATGGAGAAGGAAGTAGCAAGATAACAACAGTACCTGAAAAGATGGTGGTGCCTTTAACAGAAGGAGGAAATGTTTGAAGTGGGACAATTTTAGCCTATAGAAGCTAACAAGTTGTGACTTGTGAACAAGTTGCAAACTTGACTTGCCTGTGTGACAGCCAGATCAAGATATCCACCTGGCAGTTGGTGATGACCATTAGAGTTCAAGACAGTGATTACACTTGCATAGAGAAATTGAGGAACTATATTAGTAGGGATAATAATAATAGCCAGAATTTACTTGGTACTTTAGGATCTGTGTACTATTTTAAATATAGAACTCATTTGATCTTCACAACAATCCTTTGAAAGAGGTGCCATTATTCTCCCAAGGCTCATAAAGGTTAAGTCACAGAACTAGGCTATATCTGAGACAGGTTTAAACTCAGGTCTTCCCGAAATCAAGTCTAGGTTCATTCTACTTTGCCTCCAAGCTGTTTAGATGACATGAGTTGATGAAATTATCTGAAAGGGATTCTCTCACCTAGAGAGAAGAGAACAGGGTCCAAGACAGAGCCTTAAGGAAATGTTTGAACAGTTTCAAGAGCTAATGAAAGACCAAGAAGAATGAGGACTGAAAAAAGCTATTGGATTTGAAGTTAAGTGATAAATGGTAAATTTGCAGAAATGGCAGCAAGATTGAATGGGAAAAAATGAGTGGGAGTGAGATTGACATAGGCTACTTTTTCTAGCAGTTTGGTTGTGAAATGGAAGACAGATTTAGGATGATAGTTTGAGGAGTTAACTGAAACAAGTGAAGATTTTTAAGGGTAGATCAGTCCCACCCAAGTAAGCATGTAGACAGTGAGGTAGAAAAGAAAGATTGGGTATGAAAAAGGGAATTGCCCAAGAGACAAGTACTCATAGGAAACAGGAGAAAATGGGATCAAGGAAAGACAATTCTAATAGATGTGGGATGGAAAATGCCATATGTATCCAGAGGGAGAACTGTGGAGACTGAATGTTGATTAAAGCACATAGTATTTTCACCTTTTTTGTTTGTTTGCTTTCTCTTTCTTGTGTTTTTTTTTTGGGGGGGATCTGATTTCATGACAAATATGGAAATATGTTTAAAATGATTACACATGTATAATTTGTCACATTTCTTGCTGTCTCAGAGAGGGGGAAAATAAGAGGGGGAAATGTGGAACTCAAAATCTTATAAAGTTGAAATAAAGTGGGGAGAGAAGGTGACATGTTTCCCAAGGGGTTTAAAGTCGTAAAGAAAAATAGCCTTTGTGGTCCTTTTTAAGAAGGAGACAAGATCCTCATATAAAAGGCAGAAGAGAGGTGGTAGAGGAGACTCAGGGAGAAGAGGACTGGAACAACCATGGTGAGAACTATGAGAGTCTTCTAAGTAACAGTAAAAAGATGGCTATGAAACAGTGAGAGCTCCAAATACGGAGACATTGTCAATTGAATGGCTTTTTTTTTTTTTAACAGCAAGATTAGAATTTGACAGGGGGCTTTGAGAGGACAAGGATTCCAGGAGAAAGGACAAGATATTCAATTGAACTGATTAATTATGGCATCAAGTCCATGGAGAGATGAAAGTGAGATCAGAACAGGTTCGATGATAGATTGGGAGACCAGATTGGAATGGAAGGACTGGAGGACAAAGAAGAGGTTAAAACAGAGGGAAAGGGGGCAGCTAGGTGGCGCAGTGGTTAGAGCACTAGCCCTGAAGTCAGGAAGACCTGAGTTCAAATTTGGTCTCAGACACTTCCTAGCTGTGTGACCCTGGGCAAGTCACAACCCCAATTGCCTCAGCAAAAAGCAAAAAAAAAAAAAAACAGAGGGAAAGACAGAAAGATAGGAGTTTATGATCAGAAGGAAGAATTTCAGAGTTCAGGATTGTGCCAGAATAATACTTGCAGGTAATAATGAGATACCGGAAATAACCATCCACCTATGGGTGAAGGAAGTCAAAGGTCATAGGAGTTTAGAGGCTAATAAACAGTATTCTTTCACAATTCTCTGAGATAGCTAGAACTAGTTAATATTACCTCTGCATTTAACAGACCAGGAAATGCATTTTCAGAAAGGTTAAGGTGATTTGTCTTAGACCTCAAAGCTGATAAGTTTCACAGACAAAATTAACCCAGGACCCCTCAGTGCAAAGTTCATAGAATCTGTCAGCCAGTCAGTCAGCTAGCATTAATTAAGCTCCTACTATGCACCAGGTGATGTATTAAGCACTGGGGGTACACGAAAAGGCAAAAATCAATCAGTCTTTGGTCTCAGTGAGTTAGACCTAGAAAAGACCTTTAGAGTCTCTAATTAAAATCTCTTCATTTTGCAGATGAGGAAGCATCTGCCTTCTCTCCTCCTCTCTGCCTGCCAAATATTAATGCTCTTTTAAGACCAAGCTTTTTAAGGCGATCTGGCCTGATGGATAGAGAGTTGGCTTCAGAGTCAGGAAGATCTGAATAAAAGTGTTTCCTCTGACACACACTGACTGTTGTAATCCTGGGCAGGTCTCTTAAACTTTCAATGTTTTGGCAACTTTCTAATATTATAAATTGAAGAGAATTGGAGTTTCCTCAGCTGGGAATTCCCTCTATCAATGAAATCTTAAATTCAGCCCCTAAATCCTAAGAACCAGCTTGGCCAAAGAAACCTTTCCTGGTTCTTAACTTGTATAACATTAAAAAAAATTGTAAAAGGCCCAAAAACCAGCAATAACTATGTTACTGATTTAATCATACATCTGCACATTCATAATACAAAGAAAATAAGAATAGATTGTATATAACACTAGGAACTTCTGTTACATAGTTTTAAAAATGTATGTTAAATGTAACATAACAATAACAAAATTACCCTGTTTGTTTACCCTTCCAAACTTTTTTCCTTTTGTTTATTTTTAAAAATGTTTTATTAATGATCTTCTTTTCTTTTCTTTCTTTTTTTTTGTTTATTTGTCACTATCCACTCTCTTTCTTTCTCTCTTGCTTTCTGTATCCTTGTCACTATCCACTAACTTTTTTCTTCTTCCTCCTTCCCTCTTTTTCTTCCTTCCTTCCCTCCTTCCTTCCCTCCTTCCTTCCTTCCTTCCTTCCTTGTTTCCTTTCTTCCTTCCTTCCTTGCTTCCTTCGTTTCTTTCTTTCTTTCTTCTTTCTTCCTTCTTTCTTTTTTCCTTCCTTCCTCCTTCCCTCCCTCCTTCTCTCTCTCTCTCTCTCTCTCTCTCTCTCTCTCTCTCTCTCTCTCTTCTTTGTCACTATCCACTTACTTATTCTACCCTCACCCTGGTCCCAAACAATCCTTTTAAAATTTTAAATTCAATCCCCTGCTGAGATGACTGATTTTACCCTCCCTGGAATATGAGGGTGTTGTATTCTCTTCTGAGTGTGTAAGGATTTAATCCATTTGCTAACCCCATCAACTGGCTCAGTTGAAGGGGTCTAATGCATACAAAGATTTTCATTGTACAAGAAAGGCAGTATGGTGAAAAGAGCAGGGGATTCAAAGTTAGAAGACCTGGGTTGGAGTCTTGATTGTATGGTCAAATAAACCTTGGTCTTTGAGTGAGTCAAAAGATCATGGCTTTAGAAAGAGACTTTAAATGAATTTCACCAATCCATCCCCTAATTTTGTAGGTGAAGAAACTGAGATCCAGAGAACATTCATATAGAATGGCCATTCCTATGGAAAAATAGCAGTCAGGATTTCAACTTGGACCCTGAGTCTTTGACCCTGTCTCTATGGGCACAGTACTTGTTGTCAGTTTCCTCATTGGTAAAATGAGGGGATTGGACTAAATAATATCAAAGTTCCTTTCAACTCTAAATCTGTGATCACATGGTATTATGAATGAACAGTAACAGAGGTTTCACTATGTAGCAGACAGTGGGGTGCTTGGGATGCATAGACAACAATAAACATTGTCACTGTAATCCTTGGTTTATAATCTTTTTTTTAAATTAAATTTTATTTTCAGATGATCCATCTTCTTTCCCTCCCATTCCTTCTCTCCCCCACTCTGCCCAACTGAGAAAGTAAAAAAAAAAAAAAAAAAAAAAGTCTCCTTATAAATATGTACATTGTCACATTGGCTCTGTGTGTGTGTGTGTGTGTGTGTGTGTGTGTGTGTTTGTGTGTGAGAGAGAGAGAGAGAACCCTTCACACCTCTATCTGCAGGTGGGTAGCATGTTTTGTCTGAAGTCCTCTGGAGGAGTGGTTGGTCAACTGTGGGTTGATCAGAGTTCCTAAGTTTTTAAAGTTCTTTGTCTTTGCAATATTGTTGCTATTTTATAAACTGTTTTCTTGGGTTTGCTTCCTTTACTCTGCAACCATTCATACAAAGTTTCCTAGGTTTCCAAAAAACCCTAGTATGAAACCATCCCCTTCATCATTTCTTACAGCAAAATATTATATCACTTTCATATAGCATATCTTATTCAGCTATTCCTCAACTGATAGGTTCAGGAAGCTTATATTCTTTTTTTTTTTTTTTTTTGCTTTTTGTTTTTTGCTGAGGCAATTGAGGTTAAGTGACTTGCCTAAGGTCACAGTGCTAGGGAATGTTAAGTGTCTGAGATCAGATTTGAACTCAGGTCCTCCTGATATTCAGAACTAGTGCTCTATCCACTGTGCCACCTAGCTGCCCAGGAAGCTTACGTTCTAAGAGAAGCAACATGGATACAGATATATAAATACAAAACATGAACAAAGGAAACAACAATAACAATATGATAGCTAACATTTTTATAGCACCTACTATTCTTATGTCTTTTGATTTTCATTACAATCTTGGGAGATAGGTTCTATTATTATTCCTACTTTATAATTAGGAAACTGAAAGCAAACAGCTTAAGTAATTTGCCCAGGATCATAGCTACTTAGTGTCTGAGACTGGACTTCAACTCAGGTCTTCGTGACTCCAGGTCCAATAGCTAACATTTATATAGCACCTACTATGTGCCAGGCACTGTGCTAAATGTTTTACAATTATTCTCTTTTCAATTTCACTACAATCTTGGAAAGTAGGTGCTATTATTATTCCTAATTTACAAATAAGAAACTGAGGCAAGTGATTTGCCCAGGATCAGAGACTAGACTTCAGCTCAGGTCTTTGTGACTCCAGGTCCAATAGATAGGGATGAAGAAAGAATCCATAATGAACTCCAAATCTAACACTATCATTATGCCATGCATATTTTCTCTCACTTAATCTCTGTATACATCAGTCTTCCAATCCATAAAATAATAATATTTATCCTACCTATCCCATAGGATTGTTGAATAGAAAGCATTGGGTAAATTGTAGAGTGATACACTAAAATGAACCAGACCACTGATTCCCAGAGGGGCAAATTAACTTCTCCATCTCTGCTTGCTCCTTTAGTGCCTAGCCTTGAACAAGGCAGGTGCTTAAGAAATGAATGAAGGGATGAATGGAAGAATAAAGAGTGAGTGGGTGGATGGCACCCCCCAGCTCCCATTCTCCCAGGCACCTGGGTCTCCTTACTCCCTCAATCTATTGCTAAACTGAGTTAGTTATGCATTCTTGGTTTTTGCCAATATTTCAGAAAGGCTTCTTGTCTTTTTATCCAAGCTAAAGCCAGCTATCCTGGTTCCTTGGTGCAATCAAAATGTTAAGTAACATTACAAAAGCCAGCCCTTCAAGAGGGCTTACTCTTGCCTCTTTCACAAATTCACACTCCTCCTTTCAAATAGCTAGCTCAGTATCAACTTGTCACCACTGGGTCTCTTCAATAATATGAAAAACACCCTTCCCTTTCTCCCCACCCTCACCCACAGGTTATCACTGAAGAAAAGGAGACAAGACTTTGAGTAAAGTTGCTTGGTATAGCCAGAGTTGTGTCCCCTTAACTTTAGTTGTGACCATTTTTTGGTGGCTTAGAATAAACTAAGATTCTTAAATCCTGATAAGCAAACAACAGGTAAAGTATTGATATAATAGGACTCTCACTCCTCAACGGTATTGTAGACACTACCTGGAGCTAAGAGCTTCTTTGGGGAGTCAAGAGGAGTTTGGCATAGATTCAGCCTTAATTTTTCCTCATCTCAGAATGTAGTATTCCCCAGAGCTGTGCAGGAACCACCCACTCAGCACCCAGTAACTTTACTACAAGTCTAGGAAAAAAATATCTTTTCCCCCATTTTTTTTCTCACCCACTCTCTCTGTCTCTTTGTGTGTCTGTCTATCTGTCTCTTTCACACATACACACACACACACACACACACACACACACACACACACACACACACTACCCAGAGGCACAAGATCCAAGAACCTCCATTACACCATTATAGCTAGAACAGGAGATTTGTAACAATTCAGCCTATGAACAGATTCAAATACCAGATGTAGTGCTTGTCTCCCCATTGCCCAACACAGTGTCTGGCACATAATAGGCATTGGATAAATACTTGTTGATTGATTGGAACATCAGTGGCATTTGTGCAAGAGGCAGACAGCCCTTAGTAAGTGAGCAGGCAGGTAGGCAAATGCTGGGCACGAAGGCAAGTAGATGACAGGTTGGCAGGCAGAAAACATGGATTTAAGTACCTACTATAAACCAGGCAGGGTATTAAATGCTTTACATATATAATCTCATTTGTTTCCCACAACAATTCTGGGAGGTAGGTGCTGTTATCAACCCCATTTTATAGATGAGAGAAATGAAATAGGCAGAAGCTAAGAATTTGCCTAAGGTCACACAGCTAAAAAGTATCTAAAGTTAGATTTGAATTCATGTCTCCATGATCGCACCTAGCTGCCTCAGACTCAGAGGCTAGCCTCTGAATGCTTGGGTAGTAACCCCTTCTCCACATCTGGACACGGCTAAGTGCTCCACTAGATCCATAACTCATTTTTGTTTGTTTTGTTTTGTTATTGGAGGTGCCTGGAATTAAGTGCATTGCCCAGGATCTCACAGCTTCTAAGTGTCTGAGGTCAAGTTTGAATTCAGATCCTCTTTATTCCAGAGCCAGTGCACTGTGCTGACCCATATATCTTTGAATAATTTCTCTTCCAGATTCTCCCGCTGATGGGAACCAGACCTTACTATCTCTGGAAAGGGAGGGAGATGAATGTTCTCTATGCTTTTTCATTTCTCTGGCAGTGATGGCTCTCCCCTCTCCACATCTACCTCCCAAATGAGTGCAACAAAAGATTTTCAGCCAGATGGGATCCTCCAGAATTAGCATCCTGTAGGGATTTGGACAATCCCGGGAAACCTTTCATGTACTTGACTCTACAAGCAATTTTCACTTTGATAGTTGTTCCCTAGTCCACTGAAGGAATCCATGGTTCTCCAGGATTGGAGAACCATCCTCTCATCAACTAATAAGGATTGTCGATCTTCTACGACTATTCCCTGACTATTTTCTTTGAAAATGAGGTGCTATTTGGAAACACCATCTGGGAAAATGATGAATATATGCTTGCTGCAGATAGGTTTATCTAGTTAAACCTCTGGAAAAGCCAATTAAAAAATAGCTTCCCAGTTTGGAACCATGCCCAAAGGGCTATCAAACTGTGCATACCCCTTGATCCAGCAATGTTTCCACTGGGCCTGTATCCCAAAGACATCATAAAGGAGGGAAAGGGACCCACATATACAAAAAATGTTTGTGGCAGCCCTTTTTGTGGTGGCAAGAAACTGGAAACTGAGTGAGTGTCCACTCAGTTGGCTAAATAAATTATGGTTTATGAATGTTATGGGATATTATCATTCTTTTTTTATTAAAGCTTTTTATTTGCAAAACATATGCATGGGTAATTTTTCAACATTGACCCTTGCAAAGCTTTCTGTTACAAATTTTTCCCTCCTACCTCCCACCCCCTCCCCTAGATGGCAGGAAGTCTACTACATGTTAATTATGTTAAAATATTTGTCAAATCAAATATGTGTATGCATATTTATACAGTTATCTTGTTGTACAAGAAAAATAGGATCTATAAGAAAAAAAAATCTGAGAAGGGAAACATAATGCAAGCAAACATCAATAGAGAGCATGAAAATGTTATGTTGTGGTCCACATTCAGATCCCTCTCTCTGGGTGTATATGCCTTTCTTCATCACTGAACAACTGGAACTGGTCTGAATCATCTCATTGTTGAAGAGAGCCATGTCCATCAGAATTGATCATCATATAGTCTTATTGTGGCTGTGTATAATGATCTCCTGGTTTTGCTCATTTCACTCAGCATCAGTTCATGCAAGTCTCTCCAGGCCTCTCGGAAATCATACTGCTGGTCGTTTCTTACAGAACAGAATACTATTTTCTATAAGAAAATCAGAAGAATGATTTTAGAGAGGCCTGGAGAGACATATGTGAACTGATACTGAGTGAAGTGAGCAGAACCAGGAGATCATCGTACATGGCAACAAGATTATACCATGATCAATTCTGATCACAGCTCTTTTCAACAATGACATGATCTATCAATGCCAGTTCCAATGGTCTTGTGATAAAGAGAGCCATCTGCACCCAGAGAGAGGACTGTGGGAACTGAGTGTGGATCACCACATAGCAGTTTAACTTTTTTATTGTTATTAGCTATTTTTATTATTCTAATCATTCTCCAGAAGCCTAACTAGCTCTTTAAAAGGAGGCTGGAAAACCAGCCCCTTCTCTTCAAGCCAAGCTAAAATGTTTCTTCACATACTCTAGAGAAAATTGTTTCTGGGGCTTGTGAAACTACCTTCTTCATTCTCCATTCTGCCTCCTATGAAATTTCTACTTTCTCTAGTACCTAATAACATATTACTTCAAGGTCATCTGATCCCATCTTAGAGGTCATTTAGTCAAAGCTCCTTAAATTACAGGTGAGGAAACTGAGATCTGAGGAAATTAAATAACACCCAAGATTCCCTAGCACTTTACTGAAAATATTGTATTTACTTCTCACCAAAGGTTGTTGTCCTTCTTTCTTAAAGAGGACCAAAATGACATCACTATATTACAATCAGTTTAGTGTGTCCAACTATGGCTGATCAGACCAATAGGAGCTGGGAATGCTCTGCCTCAGGTTGGCCACAAATGGTCCCTATGAACATTTGGAGTAGAGGCTAGATTTGTGCATCTTATGTTTCTTCTGAGCTAATTCAATTCTGCTTTGTTCAGAGAGCACAGCACCTTCTGTGATGAGGATGATATGGGGTTTCAGAACCAAAATGATGTGGGGGATGTAGACACCAGATGATGGGAAGCACCAAAAGTTGGGGTTCAGTCATGTGAAGAATTCACAGTGGCCTTTCTCTTTGGCAAAAAGTAGATTTATTTAGGGAAATAGGTTACAGACAAAATGGAGGGATACAATAGATACCGGGAAAGGTAAATATGAAATAGAGTGGGAGAACATATGAAAGATAAGTTCCTCCATAGAACTCATAATTACCCAGTAGAAAAAGAGCACCCCATGAAGTTGGGGCATATCCTTAGCTTACATATCCTGAAAGGCACTTAGCACACCCTACAAGAGTTAGCTGTAAGGAGGAGAAATGGGCTTGAGAAGCACAGTGGAGTTAGAGGAGATACCACATGGCATGAGGGATAGTTAAGGAGAAAGACACCACGAGACAGACTGCCATGGTGGACTGACCCAAGGGAGGGCAACAGCCATGGGATGGATGGCCCATAAGTAGATTTTATAAGGATAATTTCATCTCAGGGACATGACTAGGATCTTTCACAGGATATGGCAAGGTGAGACTGAGATGCCTACTGAAAGTGGGTCTCAGGGGGCTCTCCCCAGAGAGTGGGACCATGAATTTAAACTGATCTATATCAGTGCCTTCTCCCTGCTTGCCTCAGGGATCAATTTTTTAGTTTCTCTCTGACCAACATTCAGGACCATATCAAGAGCATGCCATGCTAAGTGGTTCTGTGCCAGTGTTTTCCATGTCATACAATCATTTCTAAAGTTCTTAAGAGAGACCTTGAGAGTGTCCTTGTAGCACTTTTTCTGACCACCTTGTGAGCCTTTGTCTCATATGACTCCTCCATAAAATAGTCTTTTTGACAAGCTTATATTTGACATTGAGAATCCCAAGAGCTCTTGGGTGCTGATTTCTGCACAAGTTCCCCCATTGTTCAGAAGTGGGTACTGAGTGCATCTGTCTTCCCCATCCTCCATCCTGCCACAACCACATTCATTCACTTCCTGGCTGTATGACTTTAGATGAGTTACTTCATCTCCCCCATCAGTTTCCACATGCATAAAAATGCAAATAATAAAATTCAAATTACTATAAGCTATTCTTTTTATGGTAATCATTCCCCAGAAACCTTGGCAGCTCCTTAATGGGAAGCTGGAAAACAAGTACCTTCTCTTCAAGCCAGGCTAAAATGTTTCCTCCCCTACCCCGGAGAAATCTGCTTCTGGGGCTTGTGAGATTGCCTTTTTCCTCCTCCATTCTTAATATTTTTGAGGCTTCTATTTTCTCCAGTACATAATAACATGAAACTTTTAGGTCATAGGACCCACTTTAAAAATCATTTAATCAAAGCCTTTACATTACAGATGAGGAAACTGAGTCCTAGAGTTTAGCCGGCATTTTACTGAAAATATTTTATTTACTCCTCAGCAATATGCCAATGAGGAAAGAATTATAGATGTTCTTCACTTTACAGATGAGGAAACTGAAGCTTACAGTGATTGTATTTTCTTCAGGGTCAGACAGACAGGGCCATAATATATCTATTATATTTTAAAAATGAAATTCAAATCCTTATTTCACTCAATTTCAGGCCTAGATTTCTTTTCATTCTTCCCATCATTTTCTCCTCCATCTCCCTTAAGACATTCTAGTTCCCTAGAGACTCAACTAAAAAACTACTAGAAACAATTCACAACTTTAGTAAAGTTGCAGGATTCAAAATAAATCCACATAAATCATCAGCATTTTTATATATTACCAACAAAGTTCAGCAGCAAGAGATAGAAAAAGAAATTCCATTCAGAATAACGGATGATAGCATAGAATATTTGGGAATCTATCTGCCAAGAAAATGTCAGAAACTATATGAACTAAACTACAAAACACTTTCCACACAAATAAAATCAGACCTAGTCAATTGGAAAAACATTAAGTGCTCATGGGTAGGCTGAGCGAATATAATAAAAATGACAATACTACCAAAACTAATTTGCTTATTTAGTGCCATACCAATCAAACTCCCAAGAAATTATTTTACAGATCTAGAAAAAATAGTAGCAAAGTTCATTTGGAAGAACAAAAGGTCAAGGATTTCAAGGGAATTAATGGAAAAAAGACAGATGAAGGTGGCCTTGCTGTACCAGATATAAAACTATATTATAAAGCAGCAGTCATCAAAACCATTTGGTACTGGCTGAGAAATAGAGTGGTCGATCAGTGGCATAGGATAGGATATCAGGACAATCTAGGTAATAACGTTAGCAATTTAGTGTTTGATAAACCCAAAGACCCCAGCTTTTGGGATACTCACTATTCAGCAAAAACTGCTGGGATAATTGGAAACTAGTGTGGAAGAAATTAAGGCTGGACCCACACCTAACACCACACACCAAGATAAGATCTAAATGGGTTCATGATCTAGATATAAAGAGTGATATTATAACCAAATTAAAGGAACATAGGATAGTTTACCTCTCAGACCTGTGGAGATGGAATAAATTTATGTCCAAAGAAGATCTGGAACTCTTAATTGAACACCAGATAGATAATTTTGATTATATTAAGTTAAAAAGTTTCTGTACTAACAAAACTAATGCAGACAAGATTAGGAGGGAAGCATCAAATTGGGAAATCATCTTTACATTTAAGTGTTCTGATAAAGGTCTCATCTCTAAGATATATAGAGAATTGTCTCACATTTATAAAAATTCAAGTCATTCTCCAATTGATAAATGGTCAAAGGATATGAACAGACAATTTTCAGATGATGAAATTAAAACTATTTATAATCATATGAAAAGGTGCTCCAAATCACTATTGATCAGAGAAATGCAAATTAAGACAACTCTGAGGTACCACTACACACCTGTCAGATTGGCTAAAATGACAGGAAAAGATAACGATGAATGTTGGAGGGGATGTGGGAAGACTGGGACACTGATGCATTGTTGGTGGAGCTGTGAATGGATCCAACCATTCTGGAGAGCAATTTGGAGCTATGCTCAAAAAGTTATCAAACTGTGCATCCCCTTTGACCCAGCAGTGTTTCTATTGGGCTTATATCCCAAAGAAATCATAAAGGAAGGAAAGGGCCCCACATGTGCAAGAATGTTTGCGGCAGCTCTTTTTGTGGTGGCTAGAAACTGGAAACTGAGTAGATGCCCATCAATTGGAGAATGGCTGAATAAATTATGGTATATGAATGTTATGGAATATTATTGCTCTGTAAGAAATGACCAGCAGGACGATTTCAGAGAGGCCTGGAGAGACTTGCATGAACTGATGCTGAGTGAGATGAGCAGAACCAGGAGATCATTGTACACGGCAACAACAGTACTATATGAGGATCAGTTCTAATGGACATGACTCTCTTCAACAATGAAATGCTTCAAACCAATTACAATTGTTCAGTGAAGAGAGCCATATACACCCAGAGAGAGGGATGTGAAATGTGGACCACAACATAACATTTTCATGTTCTCTATTGATGTTTGCTTGCATTGTATTTCCTTTATCGGATTATTCTCTCTTATAGATACGATTTCTCCTGAACAAAAAAATGATGTGTGGCAATAACTATACATATATTCGATTTAAGTATTCTAACATAATTATCATGTAGTGGATATCCTGCTATCTAGGTGAGGGGTGGGGAGTAGAGGGGAAAAATTTGTAACAGAAAGCTTTGTAAGGGTTAATGTTTAGGAATTAGCCATACATATGTTTTGCAAATAAAAAGTATTAAAAAAAAAAAAAAAGACATTCTAGTTTAAGTGATTTGCCCAGGGTCACCCAGCTAGTAAGTGTCTGAAGCCAGATTTGAACTCCAGTTTGGTACTTTTATCTACTGTATCATCTACCTGCCCCTCTTCCATTCTGTTTTAGAGAAAATGGAGCTGTGGCTTAACTGGAGCCCCATATGAGAGATGATTTATTTGGATTCCTACTCAATTCCAGTCAGTATTAATCAATTTTATAGAATCATATTAAAGTTCTGCATATAAGCCCCCAGAGCTGTGATCTGCAGATTCTAAGTTAATTAATTGATTAATCATAGAAAGAAGCCCTCCACCCTTGTCTTTCCTTATCATGGTGACCAAGGCCAGCATGGCAGAGCTGACAAATATTCCCCACCCAAATATTCTTGTATTTCTGGACCAATCAGTTGTCCAATAGGAGCAGATGACCAACTTATAATCACTTAGGTCACTGATGGTGATCGTTTGTACCTTTTCCTCTTCCCAAACTAAGGAGAATCCCATCCCTCTTATGTGGAGATATTTCTTACTTCATCCATATGGTGATACTGATGATATATTATTTTAGCTAATGTGTCACATGTCAATTAGTGGAATTATTCTGTATTGATATAGTTGCTCTTGACTGACTGGACATCTATAAAAACAGGGCCTTTGAAGAAGGAGACATCTCAGATCTCTAGGAGGATCTGAGGTTTACTTTATTAGAGTGGAACATAGACCCTTTAATAAAATGCCAGTGGCTCTGAACTCTGCCATGGTATCTCTTACTGTAGGTGGGGTGATTTTAATCCCCACACCCACTTGGTTTTGTCCTTGTATTCCCAGGGGGGATGATTATGGTATGTGCACAGAGGTAAAGATGAGAAAAAAGCCTTCAGTCCAGGAGGAGATGAGTGAACAAAGAAGAAAAATATCCTGGACTCTTGGTCTTTGGTTCATTAGGTCAAACTGCTTCCTTTTCTATGCAAAGATTTTTAGTTCTGGTACCAAGCTGAGTTAACAGCAGTAGATGATTATCTTCTAATGCTAGGAATCATATTTCCCAGGGACTTCATTTCCTTTCTAAGCAAATGTCTATTCATCCTTGAAAAAAAAAAAAAAAAGAAAAAGAAAAAAAGAAAAATCAGAAAAAAAAAATTAGGTGTCCGGTCCAAATTTCTCATGAATGCATACACATGAAGACTGGCCTGTAGGCAGAACCCCATAGAAAATGCCATGCTGTAGTTTGGTAGAAAAGGGTGAATGCTGGGTCATTTGGGATCTAGTTCAGCCAGGACCAACCCAAGCTTTGCAATGGCAGTAAACACCCCTGAGATCTTCTGCTTTTAGTCTTAACATCTGTGGCCTCTGAGGAGGAAACTTTCTATAATGGCATTTCTACACAGTTGGCCTTTCCCCCAGTTGAGGGGGTCCTGAGCCAATTTCATTGATAAAACATTTTAAAACAGATTAAACTATTATGAAACATTCTGAAAGTTTAATCTCCATTTGCCCAATTAATCTTTCTGAGTTTAAAGTATAATTGAAATTACCTGAATGGGATAAATGGAGTGAAGATTTCTCATGGGAAGACCTCTCCTGGGATTATGAACTTGAGACTGCAATAATAACTTGAGCTACAGCTAAAAAGGTGCAGGTATTTGATTGTCTTGGATGATTTCCCCTCTTATTTCTCTGCCCCCCCCCATAAGCCTGTAAGCACTTTTTAAAAAATTGATGATGGCTTTGGGAATTCAGGTAACAGAATTCTCTCCTCCAAGAATATTTGCTTGTATAGCACTTCTCTAGGCAACTTGAAATTAAGAGTTTGTTATTTACTAATATTTTTGTTTCTGGGATAGATTTCCAAGTTTAGAAGGTAAGCCTGGGCTCTGTTAGACAATGAGAGAAAAGGTCAGGGATGTGAGGACTTTTATGTTTAGGATCTATTTAATCTTGTGTTTTGCACTCCTCTACAGACATTTCGTCTGTTAGGAGTTGCACTTTCATGTAAGATCATTAATAAATCCCCTTTTGCCCTTTTTTTTTTTAACCTCTAGAATCTCTGATTTTTAATTTGGGCATTGTCTTTGTGGAAGATATGGCAAATATTGGGGGAGGGGGCAAGCATGTCAGAAAATGTGGATTTTGGTCTCATCTTTACCACTAACTTACCATGTGACTCTAAGCACATAAATCACTTCAGCCAGTCAGTAAGCATATATTAAGTTCCTACTCTGTGCTGGTCTAAGAGCTGGGGATACTAAGTGTTGGTTGGTTGTTGCCCTTCATTCTCTTTTTGTTTGTTTGTTTCCACTGAGGCAACTGAGGTTAAGTGATTTGTCCAGGATCCCACAGCTAGGAAGTGTTAAGGGTCTGAGACCAGATTTGAACTCAGGTCCTCTTGACTTCAGGGTTGCTTCTCTATCCACTGCACCAATTATCTGCTCCGGTCCTTTATTCTCAAAGAGGAACAAAAAGAGGAACTATGTTAGATTCAAGTTACATTGTGTACAACTTGGCTGATCAGACCAATCTGAACTTGGAATGGTCTGCCACAGGTCTGGCACAAATAGTCCTTATACATTTGGAGTGTACATTTGGAGTGTATTCTCTCATTTTTGTGCATCTCGAGTTTCTTTTGAGCCATTCAATTCTGCTTTTGTTCATAGAGCACAGCAGCTTCTCTGATGAGGTGAATCTTGAAGGAACTCAGGGAAGTCAAGAGCTGAAAGAGGAGAAGGAATATTCCAGGAATGGAGGGCAGCCAACAAATAGGAAGGAAATTGAGAGATTATGTGTGGAACAGAAAAAGGACCAGCATAACTGGATCATAGATTATGTGAGTAGATGATGAAAATAGCTAACATTTGCATAGCACTTAATATGTGTCAGGTACTTTTCAATCATTATCTCAATTGATCCTCACAATAATACTGGGAGGTATCTGCTATGATTATCCCCATTTTACACTTGCAGAAATTGAAACAAACAAAAATGAATGGATTACCCAAAATCACTCAGCTAATAAGTATAGGAGATCAGATTTGAACTAGGCACTTCCTGACTCTAAATGCAGCATTTTGTCCATTCTGCCACCTAGCTCCTAGATGGAGAAATAGATAGATAAAGCTGGATAAAGCATTTATTAAGCACTTACTACATGCCAGGCATTAGAATGTAAATGCAAGCGAACAAGAAAGTCTCTACTCTGAAAGATCAAATTAGGAAAAACATCTCATAAAGGAAAATTGGAAAGGAGATGATACAAGAGAGGAGAGAGTGCTCAAGCATCTGAAAATGTAAGGACTATTACAAATACATTCAAAAATAGTTTTCAACATTCACTTTCACAAAACCTTGTGTTTCAAATTTTTCTCGCTCTCCAAGACAACAGGATTCCAATATGGGTTAAACATGTGTAATTCTTCTAAAAATATTTCCATATTTGTCATGCTGAGCAAAAAAAAAAATCAGACTAAAATAAAAAAAACAAGCAAACAACAAAAAAAAAGTGAAAATACTATGCTTTGATTCATATTCATTCTTAAGACTTCCTTTTCTAGATGTGGATGGCACGTCCCATTACAAGTGTATTGGAATTGCCTTGAATCATCTCATTCTTGAAAAGATAGGTTGAGCATTTCTAGTCATATGAAAAGGTGCTCCAAATCACTATTGATCAGAGAAATGCAAATTAAGACAATTCTGAGGTAGCACACTACACACCTGTCAGATAGGCTAAAATGACAGGAAAAAATAATGACGAATGTTGGAGGGGATGTGGGAAAACTGGGACACTAATACATTGTTGGTGGAACTGTGAACAGATCCAACCATTCTGGAGAGCAATTTGGAACTATGCTCAAAAAGTTATCAAACTGTGCATACCCTTTGACCCAGCAGTGTTTCTATTGGGCTTGTATCCCAAAGAGATCTTAAAGGAAGGAAAGGGACCCACATGTGCAAGAATGTTGTGGCAGCCTTTTTTGTAGTGGCTAGAAACTGGAAACTGAATGGATGCCCATCAATTGGAGAATGGCCGAATAAATTATGGTATATGAATATTATGGAATATTATTGCTCTATAGGAAATGACCAGCAGGATGATTTCAGAAAGGTCTGGAGAGACTTGCATGAACTGATGCTGAGCTAAATGAGCAGAACCAGGAGATCATTATACATGGCAACAACAAGACTATATGATGATCAATTCTGATGGACATGGCTCTCTTCAACAATGAAATGTTTTAAATCAGTTTCCAATTGTTCAGTGAGGAAAGTCATATACACCCAGAGAGAGGGATATGAAATGTGGACCACAACATAACATTTTCATGCTCTCTATTGATGTTTGCTTGCATTATATTTCCTATCTCAGATTTTTTTTCCTTGTAGATAGAATTTTTCTTGCACAGCAAGATAAGTGTGGAAATATGTATACATATATTCGATTTGTCAAGTATTTTAACATAATTAGCATGTAATGGATTTCCTGCCATCTAGGGATAGGGACTGGGGAGGGGATTTGTAATGGAAAGCTTTTTAAGGGTCAATGTTGAAGAATTACCCATGCATATGTTTTGCAAATAAAAAGCTTTAATAAAAAAATTAAACAAAAGAAAAAAAGAAAAGAAAAGATAGGTTGAGATTCTTAATCTGGAGTCCATCAACCTATTTTAAAAATATTTTTAAAATTATCCCAATATAATTGGTTTCCTTTGTAATCTTATGGATTACTTTATGTATTTACCATTATGAGATAGGGTCCACAGGTTCACCAGATTGCCAAAGAGACCTAGAAAACACAAAAAGTTTAAAAAACCCTGCTAGAGTATGTCCTTTTGAATTATTTTTTAAATCCTGAATTATTTTTTTAAAAAAGAATATTTTCTTTCTTTCCTTTCTTCCTTGTCCCCCATTGGGAAAACTAGAAAAGTAAAATTCCATGTTACAAACATATCTGATCAAACAAAACAAATTCCCACATCGGCCACATCCCCAAAAGGTCTCAATTTGCACACTAAGACTTGCATGCATCTCTCAATCAGGAAGTGGGTAGCCTGTTTCATCATTAATTCATGGTTGGTCATCATGTTGACTAAAGTTCCTAAGACATTCAAAATTGACTCTCTTTACCTTATTATTATCATATCAATTGTTTTCCTGGTTCTACTCCCTTTACTCCACAACAATTCATTTAAGTCTTGCCTAGGCTTCTAGTTAGGGATTACCTTTCTTTCATCCCTACTCTGAGAAATTGGCTGAGGGTGTTCATTTCTGTTTTGTGTCATTTGTCCTTCTAGGTTTCAGGTATTAGAGATGATCTTCATGGCAATTTGTAGCCAAGGTTCTAGGCAGAATGGTGTAGCAATCTACTCCAACATAGGAAAAAAGCCACAGTGTTTGGGACTTGAATCTGAAGGAGGTTTTGAACTTGGAACTGGAACTGTGCTCTATAGGAACTAAGCCAAGTTAGGAACTTAATCCTCTTCCTCTCCACAGAGATTGAAGAGGTACATGGGGAAAGGAATAATGCTCTCACATTTTGGGGGTTTTGAAACTTGTCTCAGGTGTCTATGTTACCAACTCTAGCTGCATATTTGGATTACCTAAGTACCAGAGAAACTTTGGAATTTGTCTATATTGACTTTCTACCCATAGAAGGAGCTAGTTAAAATATGAGTCATGTCTTGGGGATGATTGACAGTTTCATTAGGTATGCCCAAGTATACCAACCCGAAACTAAAAAGCACTGTTGCTAAGGTGTTATGGAAAAAGTGTTTTTCAGTGTATGGATCCTTGCCAGAATCCACTCTAACCAAGGTAGAGACTTTGTGAGCGAAATACTCAAAGAAATGTCAGCCTTGTCAGATATCAGAAAGTCTAAGGCTACTTCTTATCACCCTCAAGGAGACCCACATCTGAATATTTTAACTCTACACTGTTGATCATGATGGGAACATTGAGATCAGAACAAAAGACTCAGTGGAATCATCATGTATCATTTCTAGTACATACAGACAATTCCACCAGGAATGATGATACGTGTTTTATGCCATTCTGGGCTCATGTTTGAGGGAGAGCCATGTTTACCTATTGACTTGTATTTTGGTACACTTCAGATAAAAGGAGGTGATACAACTATGTACTTGCAGTTTATCTCTCAATTGAAGGAGAAACCAAAAGATGTTTACCAACTAATCACACCTTTAGGTCAGAAGATCTTCAACAGAAACAAACAAAAAATCATGATACCAGAATATCAAGATTTTTAAGGAGACAAGGTTCTATTGAGAAGCCTTGGCATTCAAGGTACCCATGGATTAACTGACCTTTGGAAAGAGAAACCAGACAATTATTGAGAGACTGGGCAATTAACCTATTTACAAAACAGCCCCAGAAAATTGAAGGGGCTCTATTAGGGAGTATTCATTGAAGCCATCTATTGACCATAGGAGAATTAGTTGGATTTGTAATGAACAAGTAGAAAAGAATTGATGGACATCCAATAGGCAAAGACTGAGGAAAAGATACTGCTTGCCAACCATACAAAAACTTTCTGACCTAGATATGATTACAGAAAGTGATGCATCCAGTGAAGGAGACTATCTATATTAGAGAACCGAATCCCAAAGCAATTCCTTTCCTGCCCAAAACTGCTGCAGAGACTTCTGGGGTACAGTTTCAACCCACAAAACTCAAACTCTGCATAATTGCTAGCCCAGACATTGACACACAAAGCTATTATGATCCTGACGGTCAGCCAATACCAACTACTAGCTCTGATATAGGAGCTAAGAGATCTGTCAGTGATAAGAGAACAACTACCAGACCAGTTGTTCAGCCAAATTACTATATAAAATAAACCTGAAGACATAGTTACAAACATTTCAAGGCAACAATTCTAGAAACTGCCCATGTGAAATGTGCCTTTCATATAACTGCACGTACATGTATTTACTGCTATACATGGGAAATACTGCATGTTTGAATTTTATTTTTCTGTAATGTTCATTTTACTACATTTTATGTTATATTTACATTACAGCATTATCTATTTGTTAATATATTTTTAAACATGTTACTGCTTATAATTAAGATGTATTCTAAATATATAAAGCTATTGAGAATATTATTGATGCTGTCAGCTAGCTTTGTTTTGTTCAATTACTGTTATAAGTAATTAAAAATGTTTTGTGACAATAAAAAAATTAAAAGTTTCTGGATAATTTTATCATTTTATTAATAAGGTCATCACATTATTAATAAAAGGATGATCATCTGGCCATTTCTGAAGATGCCTAATGGCAGTTGGACTCACAATTTATATCTACCTTTTGAAGAGCAGGTATTCCTAAGTAGGTATTCTTCTGATAGGTTAACCCAAAGGGAGATGGGCTATATTTAAATGGGGGTTTGGGGGCAGCTGGGTGGCACAGTGGATAGAGCACCAGCCCTGAAGTCAGGAGTTCAAATCTGCTCTCAGACACTTAACACTTCCTAGCTGTGTGACCCTGGGCAAATCACTTAACCCCAATTGCCTCAGTAACAACAACAACAAAATGGGGGGTTTGGGGTACATGATTTAGTTAACCCAATTCTTAATCGAAGGGACATCAATTTCCATATCATGTCTTGAAAAAAAGAATGAACATTTTTCCAGATCTATCTGAGCAAACATAATGAGCAAGAATATATCATTCATTCAAATTTAGGATTTCTTTTACTATCTGATTAGATCTTGGCCTGGGTAAATCCCTAGGAGAGATTTCCTACACTGGTTGATTTCTGGATAAAGAACTAGATTCCTGATTCAATAATTAGATATAAAAGAGAAATATTCATTTCTCACAGCTTATTCCTTCTAATTGATTAATTGCTGTGTACTCTGAATATATATGGACTTTTGCAATGTCCTGTATGTAGTTAGAAATGCTGCCATTGTAGTGTCCTCTCTTCTCTCCATAGTGCTATGCCAATAGTTTATGTGAATTTGGGTTATTTTCCTTTCAACAGTACTAAAGTTAAGTTACTTAGAATGCCATAAAAATCATTCTTATTGTTTCAAAAAGCATTGATGCAGTATTTATATTGGACTTAAACAGGGTTTAAATTTGCCCTGGCTTTGTAGTCCTTTCGTAAGGACTTTTTTGTAAAGTCCCTTTGCAAGGGACGACAAAGAGTTTTGGCCCAAGGGAGACATGTCGCCTGAGCCTCAAAAGCTCATTGGTATGAGACTCTCTCCCACAGTAGAAATCAAATGTCCTGTGTCTATAGGGAGCCCATGGGAGGGGTAAGGTAGATTTGTCAAGAGCAGAAAGAAGAGCTCTAGAATCTCTTTAAGCTTCAGACTAAGTGTTTCTGACTTAAAACCTACTTTGGATTGCTGAATATAAAGATTCTGTGAAGAAGCTGACTTGAGAGGAACTGGCATCATGTCCCTATCCCCAGTTTGCTACACTAGAGACTTTGAGGAAGTTCCCCTTGGGTGAGATCTAGGACTCTTCTTTCTCTTGGTTGAGTTGAGTTACCTCCTTCCCAATGGGAGAACTCCTGTACTCTGTATCGTCTGGTATATTCTCCTAGGTATACTTTCTCTAATTTGCTTTGCTATTATTTGGATAAATGGGTCTCTTGACTACTTACCATATGTGTTCATTATGGAACAGGTATGTAATAGGAAAGGGGTCAAGCTTGGATATAAAGCTTGGGATTATGCTTCTCCTCAATTAATGATAAAGCATTAAAGAAATTATCTTGAGCTACATCCACTAGATTAATACTTTTTAAGGGAGCCGATAAATTCTAGCCCAATGCTCCCTCTCTGAGGAGAGCAGAATCTCTAAGCTTCTGTTAGTTCCAACTTTCTATTTCCTTTCAAGAAGTAATTAAGTCTCCCTTGGAGGAGAATAAGGAAGAGGCTAGAGATGTCTATTTTTCCTCATTTTGATCCAAACAATACCTCCATGCTATGTGTAGGGTATAGTCCTCACACTCCAAGTCTACCCAAGTTTTTCTGAAACCATATCCATAATTTCTTATGATATAATAGTATTCCATTATATATATATACATTAACCATAACTTGTTTAGCCAATCTCTTATTCAATCAATAAACATTTATTAAGCACCTACTATGTGTCAGGCATTGTGCTAAGTGCTAGAGAAAGACAAAAGACAGTCCTTACCTTCTAGGAATTTGCAATCTATTGGAGGAGACAACATACAAACAAATGCATATTAAAGCAAGTTTTCTCTAGGATAAATAGTAATTAACCATAGGGCACTATCATTAAACTTAAAGGAAGTTAGAAAGGTAAGTAAGCAGAATGGAAGAGATGTGTTCTAGGCATGGAGGACAACCAGAGAAAATACTTACAGCTGAGAAATTAAGTATTTTGTTCATGTTATAGTCAGGAAGTTGATGCCACTAGATCAAAGGATATGTATGGAGTAAGATTGAAGACTGTACAGATAGAAGAGGACTAAATAATAAAGGGTTTAGAATGCCAAATGGAGCTCTTTGGTTTTGATCCTAAAAGTGATAGGGAACCACTGAAGGCTATTTATCAAGGGGGTGATATAGTTGGGCCTGAATTTTAGGAAAATCACTTTGTTGTTCAGTCTTCTTCTTCTTCTTCTTCTTTTGCTTAAGCTATTAGAGTTAATTGACTTGCCACGGTCACACAGCTAGGAAGTATTAAGTGTCTGAGATCAGATTTGAACTCAGGTCCTACTGCCTTCAAGGTTGGTGCTCTATCCATTGCACCACCTAGCTGCCCCTCAGTCTTCATTTTTCAAAGAGGATCAATGACATCATGAGTAATGCCTTGATTTACTTATGAACTGGATTTAAGAGAGTCAGAATTGCACAAAATCATCAGCTTTAACTCTTTTCCAGTTATTGAAGTCCAATGTCAGGACAAAAGTTCAGATGATTGGCAATGGTCCAAGATGCAATGGATGACTTTGGGATCTATAACATTTGACTAAGCTCTAAGGCCTCCCTAGAACCTGCTTTAGTCACCTTCATATTATATTGTGAATCATAAGAGGTGTGTTTAATATTTTTGCTTTTCTACATCTGCCAGTGAGATTTTAAACACTAGTGTATAATCGACTTTTATGAAGATGACTTGCACAACTGAGAAATATTACATTTCTATTAAATAATCTCCAGATGTCTATTATATCTAAATTTCCTAAAATTCTATTGAAGTTTTTCATTTCTTTTTTTGTTTATGATTAGATTTATCTAGATCTGAGAAGAGTAAATTCATGTTCCCATTATTAAAGTGTTACTGCTTGTTTTTCTACATAATTTATTTAACTTTTTAGTATGTAAATGCTATGCTATTTGGTGCATATATTTTAGAATTGATAAGAATTTACCATCAATGATATCTTTCAGCAAAATGTAGTTTCCCCATTTATCTTTTTAAATTAAGTTCATTTTTGTGAGATCATGATTACTATTCCCTGCCTTTTTTATTTCAGCTAAAACCAGACTTTCTGGGTGAAATTAAGGAAAGGAATTGTCTTAAGCAACATAAACTCTCTAACTAAGGTAGATTTCTAAGACAGTCTTTTAAAAAGAAAGAAGAGATAAAAACTTGTTTTGTTGATCTAAATGAAGGGAAGAGACAAAAAGCAGATGAACTGAAGCAGAACTCATCAAACCTAGAACACTAGAGGTGAGATTTCTTCCCTCTCACTTCTGATTTCTTCTTTATAAAGAAGAGGCAGGAAACAAAGAGGAGGAAAAGTATAAGAAAATAGGATAGAGTGAAATACAAACAGCATGTGAATGGAATGAACTTACTTATAAAACAGAAGGTCGTAAAATGGGTTTGTTGTTGGTACTATTCCCTTCATCCCATTCCCATTCAAAGCCTACACATGGGTGAGCAATCATAAATTACTAAAGAAAATAAACTGTTTTTATTCTAATATAGGGAGATAATACATGTATCCTCTTAGAACTTATTATCAAGAGTCAGAGAGGGGAACTAATTAAACAGAGGGCTTAGAGAGTGGTTTAATTATGTTCTGATAATCTTAAAAAGAGAATGAAAAGGAGGGAAGGGCAACAGGGAGAATGGGAGAAATTATATTGCATAATCAAGGTACACAAGTAGAAGAATAAACAAGGGAGAGGCAAGCAGATGATGTTTGAAATTTAATGTCATCTGAAGTCAAAGGAGGAAAGAATTCACACACAATCATATTAACACCAAAAGAATTTTATACAGATAAATGTTATAGTATTATTGTTCTATAAGAAATGATCAGCAGGATGATTTCAGAGAGGCCTGGAGAGACTTACATGAACTGATGTTAAGTGAAGTGAGTAGAACCAGATCATTGTAACAATAAGATTAAATGAAGATCAACAGATATGGCTCTTTTCAGCAGTGGGGTAATTCAGGCTAGTTTGAGTGATCTTGTGATAGAGCTATCCGTGCCCAGGGAGAGCACTGTGGGGACTGAATGTGAATCATATCATAGTGTTTTCACTTTTTGTTGTTGTTGTTTGCTTGCATTTTGTTTTCTTTCTTATTTTTTTTTCCTTTGTGATTTGATTTTTCTTGTGCAGCATGATAATTGTGGAAATATGTATGTAAAATTGCACATGTTTAACACATACTAGATTTCTTGTCAATTGGGTGGGGGGGTAAGGGAGGGAGAAAAAAATTGGTGCACAAGATTTTGTAATGTTCAACATTCATCTATGCATGTGTTTTGAAAGTAAAAATCTTTATCTAAGAAAAAGTTTTATACAGAAATATATTTCATTTGGCAAGGAAATAGGAGAAAGGCAGAATTAAGGGAAAAATTAGTCCTAAGAAAAACAAACTCTAAATAGAGAGGGATTCAATAAAAAAAATAATAAAGGACAAAAACCTGATTGGATTATGGGTTAAGGAAAGAAAAGCATCAGAGGAGCAGATTATGCTAAATCTAAAACTCTGAAAATAAGCAGAGCTAAGCACATTCTTTTAACACACTATCCTTTTTTTTTTTTTTTTTAGAAAAAGAGGCTGGATCTAGGGGAGGGGATAAAAGAGGGGGACTGGAACACAAGGTTTTGCAAGGGCTAATGTTGCAGAATTATCCAGACATATGTTTATTTTTTTTTAATTAAAACTTTTTATTTGCAAAACATATGCATGGGTAATGTTTCAACATTGACCCTTGCAAAGCCTTCTGTTACAAATTTTTTTCTCATTCCCCCCCAACCCCCTCCCCTAAATGGCAGGTAGTCTAATACATGTTAATTATTTTAAAATACATAACAAATCAAATATATGTATATATATTTATACATATAAATACATATACATATAAATATAAACATGCTGTACAAGAAATATCACATCTACAAGAAAAATAACCTGATAAGGAGAACAAAATGCAAGCGAACATCAATAGAGAGCATGAAAACATGCATATGTTTTGAAAAATAAAAAGCTTTAATCAAAAAATGAAAAAAAAAAAAGGCTGAAAACACATGGAATTGACTCACCCATCAAACAGATTAGAAAGCAGAATCCAACATACATTGCTTATAAGACACACACTTGAAATAGTAATATGCAAAAAGGTTAAAATAAAGGACTGGAGCAAAATCTATTTTGCTATAATTGAAGTAAACAACTATGATCAATCCATTGATCAATTGTTATTCCAGAAATCCAACCATGAAGCACACTACCCATTTGTTTACAGAGTTGGAGTGCAAAATAAGATATATATTTTTGGTGATGGTCAATGTAAGAATTTATTTTGCTTTTCTACATGTATGTATTATAAGAGTTTTGCTTTTCTTTTTTCTCAGTTGGGGGGGAGGAAGAGGTGAGAATTAAAGAAAATGCTTGTTTAATTGACAAAAAGTTAAATGAAATAAAGTACAAAATTAAAAATATTAAGAAATAATATTTCTGTAGTCTAAAATATTTTCTCTTTAGAAAAGCATGTAGATAGTTAATGACAAAAATGCTTTTTTTGGTAAATAGAGTTAAGGATGGAATTTGAAATTAGAACAAAAAATACTTTTTATGTAATTAAGATTGTTGCTGAACTAACTCAGCTCCTCCAGGTGATTGACTCTCTGACCAACCTTTCTCAATCAGAAAGGATTAAAATACTGATCACTTGGAGAGAGCCCTTTATTGTTTTGAGGGAGTAGTCAAGGAAGGAATGAGTAGTCCTAGATCTAGGTTAAAGTGGTCATTGTTCTGGAATGTTAATCCAAAACTATATATATATATATATATATATATATATATATATATATATATATATATTTATTAATACTTTTTATTTGCAAAACATATGTATGGGTAATTCCTAAACATTAACCCTTACAAAGCTTTCTGTTACAAATTTTTCCCCCCTACTCCCCACCCCACCCCTAGATGGCAGGATATCCACTACATGATAATTATGTTAGAATACCAAAGCTATATTTTAAAATATTGTGACATTCTCTATGTTTAATTTCCTTTTACTAATATGTCAAATTGTCCTGGCATAGGGTGATGTCCTAGGCCAAGGTGGGTGGGACAGGGACTATTTCTCTTTAAGAAAATGCTTGGATCTATATTAAATTAATAAAAAAAAATTATTTCTGTGTTTGTGGAAGCCCTTTTTGTAGTGCCTAGAAACTGGAAACTGAATGGATGCCCATCAATTGGAGAATGGCTGAATAAATTATGGTATATGAATGTTATGGAGTATTATTGTTCTGTGAGAAATGACCAGCAGGACGATTTCAGAGAGGTCTGGAGAGACTTGCATGAACTGATGTTGAGTGAAACGAGCAGAACCAGGAGATTATTATACACAGCAACAACAATATTACATGATGATCAATTCTGATGGACATGGCTCTCTGCAATAAAGAATTGTCTCAAACCAGTTCCAATTGTTCACTGAAGAAAACCATATACATCCAGGGAGAGGGATGTGAAATATGGACTACAACATAACACTTTCATGCTCTCTATTGA
The DNA here is from genome assembly GCA_023553655.1 of Myrmecobius fasciatus. Taxonomy (NCBI): domain Eukaryota; kingdom Metazoa; phylum Chordata; class Mammalia; order Dasyuromorphia; family Myrmecobiidae; genus Myrmecobius; species Myrmecobius fasciatus. Next base: position 32,571 of record JAJPUD010010805.1, read on the forward strand.
TGTTTGCTTGCATTGTGTTTCCTTTCTCTGATTTTCTTTTTTTTTTCTTGTATATAAGATTTTTCTTGCACAACTTGTCAAGTATTTCAACATTATTGACATGTAGTGGACTTCCTGCCATCTAGGGGAGGGGAGGGGACTGGGGGTAAAAGTTGTAATGGAGAGCTTTGTAAAGATCAATGCTGGGGAACTCCCCATACATATGTTATACAAATAAAAAGCTTTAATAAAAAAAAAAAATTTCTGGCAGGCTTGTGCTACAAATTGAAAGAATTACATTAATATTATTTTTTCTTTTTAAAATTTTATCTTGAATGCTGTTGATCCAGGGATGAGATGAAATGGAGGGAACTTTTCCTTTAATGCTCTCTCTCTACTTTCCCTTGCTAGAAAATAGAACAGGATCTTTCTGTTCTTTCATTCCTTTCCTATAAACTTCAGGTGTGAATGCCTCAGAGTTACCCACCACACTAAAGTATTCAGCAAATAGAAATCAATCAATAAAAATTTAAGTGACTATTCAGTGCCCAGCATTGTGCTGAGTATCAGTGACATAAAGAGTAAAAAGACCTCCCATGCTGTCAAGATATTAATAATCTAATGACGGAGGCAACATGAAACAACTCTGGATAAACAAACTACAGATAGGATAAATTGGCTATAATAGAGAGAGAGAAAAAACTAGCATCAAGGGGAATCAGGGAAAGTTTTCTGTAGAAAGTGATATTTTAGCTGGGACTTGAAGGAATCCAGGAAGCAGAGGTAAAAAGGGAAAGTATTCTAGACATGGGAGATGTCCAATGAAATTACCCAGAGTTAAGAGATGAATTTTTTTTTTTTTTCATGGAAGAACAACTAGGAAACCAGTGTCATTGGACTGCAGAGGATTGGGGAAGGAAGTCTTTGAAGAGCTTTGAATGTCAAACAATTTGATTCTAGAGGTGATAAAGAGCCAGTGGAGTTTATTTAGTAGGAAGGGTGTATGGGTATGTGATATAGTTAAATCTATCCTTTAGGAAACTCATCAGCACTGAAATATGGCAGAAGTAATAGTTTGGGAGCAATAATTAAGGGAGCTAAGGTTTCAAGAGAAGATTGTTGTTTTGTTGTTCATATTTCATTCTCAAAGGGTTCCTATGGCATCAGCAGGGGGATGTCTTGACTTGCAAGTACACTGGAAATAAATGAGGCAGAGTTGTGCAAAGTCATCAGTCTCACTCCCTCTGGAGTCATCATTGTCTAGTAGCAAGACATAATTCAGGACAGTTGGCAATGGCCTCAGATGCAATTGGAGACCATGGCCTTTTTGTTTTAATTTTTTTTAAATGTTATTTACTTATTTACTTTTAATACTTATTGTTTTGTGAATCAGATTGGGAGAGAAAATCAGAAAAAAAGGGAAAAACCATGGGAAAGAAAAAAAAAGCAACAACCCAGAAAAAAAAAAAAAGAAGTGAACATAGTATATGTTGATGTACATTCAATCTCCATAGTTCTTTTTCTGGATGCAGATGGTATTTTCTAGCCAAAGTTTATTGGGATTGCCCCGGAAACTTTGGCTTTTTTAAGCTAAAGACTTACCCAAGTCTACTTGTCTGAGGCAATAATTAGTAATTAAAGCCTAGGTAAAAATCAAGCAAAAGATGGTTTTACAAAAAAGAATCAATCTTGGAGGGGAAGCCAGAAGAAGACAGTGTAAAAGTGATTTAGTTCACTAAGGAGTCAAACTGACGAAGGCAAAAGATCAAGTGATTGGAGACCTTGGAGAGGTTGAATAACAGGGTTTGTTGTTGCAAGGGAGACAGTGAAGTGGAATAATGAAAAGTCATGATCAAATAAGGGAATTTTAAAAATCATAAAGATGGAAATGGAACTTTTATGGGTGATGACCAGATGAAGTGTATGATTATCTTTTTGTGTATCTTGAGTGGGTTGAAATGAGTCACAGGGAATGAGGTGTTTAAAGAAACTGAAAGGTAAGAGTGGTTTGAGGGAGTATATATGGTATGCATTTTGAAGTCCGCTAGGATGAAGAAAGGTAATTTGGGGAAATCAATGAAGGAAAATGATCTCACATAGGAGTACTGAAATTTTTATGTTCAATAAAGAATGTGGACATAATATGTTGAATACCTGATTCTGGGGACTACCAGCATCCTTACAGTCCCAGGGGAGTCATGTCCAAAGAAAAGAAGCCTAACTATGGGGGGGGTGAGCTCTAGAGCTTGAGATTTGATTAAAAAATATTTTAATAATATCCCATATGATTCCCTCCACATTAATTTCTGAATCTACCCAACACAGTTGCTTGAAGCTGTGGGTTTCATGGCAGTTGAAGATGGGTATGGGTAATGATGTGTGAAGGTAGAATGGGAGCAGGGCTTGTGGATCATGGGGAGGAAGGGAGGTATGCCCTCTGGACCCAAGTGGAGGGATATTAAACCCTTTTATAAGGTGGTCTCACATAGCTACATAGTGCTGGGTCAAGAATCAGAAAAACTCCTTTTCCTGAGTTTAGATTCAGACTCAGACACTAGCCATGTGACTGTGGGTAAATCACTTCACCCTGTTTGCCTCAGTTTCCCCATCTGTAAAATGGGCCCAAGAAGGAAATAGCAAACAAAAAGACAGACACCAGTGTCTGTCAAGAAAATCTCAAAAAGGGTCACAGAGTCACTCACAATTGAAAAATGACTAAACTACATAATTCAAGCACATATCAGTGAAAAATACAGGTAGACAATGGGTTAATGACTCAAAGAAAGTACTTTTTACTGGTAGGCAACATATGGCAATCTTTGCTTGGTAGTTAATAAAATTACATGCAGCCTTTCTGTTAGCTTAGGGCCGATTTGGATGGCTTACATTGCTCCTATATCTTACCTATGTTTTCACTGTCAGGAGTGCTATAATATTTGTTTTAAGGCTATTACTGAAGTTCTGGGCTGTTCCCCTGGCATTGTGGAAACTCCTATTGATTCCAGCCAACAACAATAGCGCTCTCTTGAACAAAGCACATAGAGATTAACTGATTAGACAAAGTTCATATAGCCAACAAGCCTTAGAAAATTAGAAAAATAAGCTTGAAATCAGATCTTGCCAACTGGAAGGCCTTCCTACTCCATGCTACCTCTCTCATCACTTAAAATTGCAGATTCCAAAAGATAGGAATTTTCTGGAATTGGAAAAAGTCATGTTATCCAGATATTTTAGGAAGGGTTTAAAAGAGGAGATCTGAGATCACCCCAAAAATAATATGGCTTTTGAAGATCTAGTCAGATTTGCCAAATGGCACAGTGGATAGAACATCTGCCTTGGCATCAGGTGGCCTGAATTCAAATACAGCCCCAGACACTTAACTAACTGTGTGATCTTGGGAATGCTTTCAAAAAAAGAAAGAAAACAGATGACTAAATATAAAAGATTCATGGAAGACAATATTCTATAATTTTTACCTTTATATAATAGTGCTAAAAGTAACATGCACATGTTTATCAGTAAGAAAGCATTTAATAAATATTTAGTGACTTGAGACTGAATTTTTCAGGCTAGCTAGTCCAGTTCAATGATCATTTGGCAAAAAAGTAAAGGAGGTAAGAGAAGGGAGACTTAGGAAGTGGTTGAAGTCAAGTGAACAAGCAATGATTGTTTTTTGTTCTTCATTCTTTTTTTTTTTTTTTTTTAACCAGGTAGGTAAATCCCAGTTTGAAGTAGGATTGTTTTTATTTTTTTATTTTTTATTTATTTTTAAATTTTTTTAAATTAAAAAAAATTTATTAATACTTTTTATTTGCAAAACATATGTATGGGTAATTCTTCAACATTAACCCTTACAAAGCTTTCTGTTACAAATTTTTCCCCCCTACTCCCCACCCCTCCCCTAGATGGCAGAATATCCACTACATGTTAATTACGTTAAAAAAATTGACAAATTGAATGTATATATACATATTTCCACACACCATTTTTGTACAGGAAAAATCGTATCTGCAAGAAAGAAGAATCAGAGAAAGGAAACACAATGCAAGCAAACATCAATTGAGAGCATGAAAATGTTATGTTATGGTTCACATTTCACATCCCTCTCTCTGGGTGTATATGGCTTTCTTCACTGAACAATTGGTTGTTCTTAAAGATGACTATGACATCAGGGAGGTGATACAGGACATGCAAATAAATTGGATTTGGGTGAGGGAGGGCTGTGCAAAGTCAATAGCCTCACTTTCCTCACTAGAACCATCTAGGTCCAGTAGCCAGACACAGATCAGGATGACCAGAAAGGCCCCTGGATGCAATTATTAAGCACCTACTGTGTTCCAGGCACAGCAGAATCCAATACCTAAGTAATTGGAGGCTAGCAAAAAACTACAGACTCCCAGACTATGGAAGTGCTAAGGCTGAGTATTTCATCATCTATGCTTTAATTTGTGATATTTCTGGCCATGGGGTTCACCTGAGACATAAAGTCTTCTTTAGAAGTTTCTAACTAAGGCTGTGAGAAACTGACCAGGAATGAAGCAAGCATTTATAGTCAAAGTAGTGAGGGTTGTTAAAAATCAGGGAACTGACAAGCAGGTTTCCTATCATCATTGAGATAACTTGGGTTCCCCATTCAGGGCAAAAAGGGAGGTGATAGTGTAGTACAGTGATTCTCAAATGTTTTGTCTGAGAACCCCTTTATACTCTGTAATAATTGAGTATTCTTCCAAAGAGCTTTTGTAAATGTTTACCATATTAGGAATAAAAACCTGTTGATATAATTATGAATAGTTCTGATGTTACAGATGCTTGAAAATATACCAGAAACCCCCATGGGTCTACAGGCCACCTTTTGAGAACCTCTGGTGTGATGTATAGAGGGGTAATAAGGTTATTTTGAGGATAAAATGAGAAAATCTTTATCATTCTTAAATGACAGCTGCTATCATTTTAACCTCTATCTGATTCAGTTTCCTCAATTATAAAATAAAAATAATAATAGCACCTAATTCCCAAGATTGTTGTGAGGATCAAATGAGATAATAGTTGCAACGTGACTGGCACATAGTAGGTTCTTAATAAATGCTTATTTCCCTTCCTCCCTCTAAAGTAACTTAGAGCTGTAACTTTTGAGCAGACTTTAAAGCTAGGATCCTTTGAAATTCTGTAACCCAAGTATTGGTTGATTTAGGGGTTCCAGGTCCTAAGAGTCCCCAGAACCAGGTAAAAGATGAAGAATGTGTCTTGAGCATAAGTCCATGGAGGAGTTAAGGACATAATATCTTTATGGTATAAAATCAGTGTCCTTTTGTACAATTAGAAAGTCATATAGGAAGGTAGATTGGGAAGCTTAGGAAACATGGGTGAGACATTGAATAAAATTCAAATCATTGTAGTTTTCTAAAGAAAGAATTCCCAGCTTATATCCCAAAGAGATCTTAAAAGAGGGAAAGGGACCCACATGTGCAAAAATGTTTGTGGCAGCCCTTTTTGTAGTGGCTAGAAATTGGAAACTGAATGGATGCCCATCAATTGAAGAATGGCTGAATAAACTATGGTATATGAATGTCATGGAATATTATTGTTCTGTAAGAAACGACCAGCAGAATGATTTCAGAGAGGCCTGGAGAGACTTGCATGAACTGATGCTGAGTGAAATCAGCAGAACCAGGAGAACATTGTACACGGCAACAAGACTATATGATGATCAATTCTGATGGACATGGTTCTCTTCAACAATGATGTGATTCAAACCAGTTCCAATTGTTCAGTGATGAAGAAAGCCAAATACACCCAGAGAGAGGTCTGTGGGATCTGAATGTGGACCACAACATAGCATTTCCACTCTTTCTGTTGTTATTTGCTTGCATTTTGTTTTCTTTCTCAGGTTTTTTTTTTCTTCCTTCTTAATCTGATTTTTCTTGTGCAACAAGTTAACTGTATAAAGGTGTATGCATATGTTGGATTTAACATATTTAACATGTATTGGACTACCTGCCATATAGGGCAGGGGGTGAGGGAAGGAAGATAAAATTTGGAACAGAAGGTTTTGCAAGGGTCGATGTTGAAAAATTACTCATGCATATGTTTTGTGAATAAAAAAGCTTTAATAAAAATTAAAAAATAAAATAAAACACACACACACAGAAAGAATTCCCAGGACATTCCCAGGAGGTCATTTTAGCTATGTCAACTCCCTGGAAGTGTTGGTGGTACAAAGGACAGAGAATTCCCAGTAAACAGTAAAATTTATAGGAGGGTTCTAACCAAGCAAAGGCGATCCCACAATAGATTCCATAGCCCCCTGATCTTGTCTATTCCTCCCAAATGGACACTTGATCTCATTAAATTATTAGAATAAATGGCCTAAGAATATGATATATGAAATGGAAAGAAAAGGTTTGCCCAGCATACCCAATTGCTGGCAGGACCATCGCTATTCATTGTCACCAAGAAGAGAAGTGAATTATGTACTGGAACTGATTACCACAACCTCAGTGAAATAGCTGTTTGTGATCAACCATTCAGTAAAGTGTCTAGATCTTGCAATATGGTCAAAGTACATCACGCACATTTAGCTAATGTTGAGCTCATGCTATCCAAATCTTCCAGCATGAATGAACTGTATGAGCAGATGAATAAAGCACAAACTGGAAAATACCAATTTGGTTTTATCACCATGCCACAGAATATTCTAAGAACTCAGTTCCCCAATAGGCAGATGGAGATGTTCAATCAGCAGTTTAATACCTGGCTTTACAATGCAACTGATCAAAGCTGATTTGTCTCCAGAGACAGGTAGACTAGAGTTTGGGGTGAGTACCTAAGAATTCTCAGCTAAGGGCCATCAGAGAAAAGACTTCCCCCCCAGGAAGAGAAGCATGAGCTGAATCCTTTCCATGGTTTTTTAGTGTTGTCAGTATCCAAATGGTATCAGCATATGAGCAACCTCACTACATGATCAATCCCAACACAAAAGTGGAAAGGAGGTACGAGGAATTAAATGTAACAGGCCTGACCCGGGAAGTGGGGCCAGAGCTATATATACATAAGCACATGTAATATAAAATATATAAATATATATGTGCTTATATAAAAATATAATATATGTATTTATGTATAGATATAAATATATGCGTGTTTGTATATATATATATACCCACATGAGTATATACACCCAGTGGATAAAGTGTGTGTTATCCCAGATGTCATAGACAGAAAGATGAAGATAAATATAAGTCTATACTTATAAATATTCTAGGTATACAGAATAGAATCTCCAATCTGGAGGTACACATGTATCTATCTATCTATCTATCTATCTATCTATCTATCTATCTATCTACACATTTGGGAGGGGTGTATGGTGATGGTTGGGATACAGGAAACTGAGCTGCTGGGTTGAAGTCCTGGATCCAGCTGCTCATGTATTACTATTTTCTCTTCAGGTCTGGCTCCAGTATCATCCCTGGATTCATGGATTCCCAGATCCCTATGACATGTTCTTCCAAGCAGATTATAAATGTCACTCTCTATATCTAGAACAGAAAAGGAAGGAGAGAAGGAAGTAACCCTCGGGTTTTCTCACTTTATATAGCGTGTGTGAAGGAGTCCTTCACCATTGTGCTCAAAGGCAGCCAAGTCTCATACTGCTACCCAGTTAAAGACACCTAAATGGTCTCCCTATTTTGTTTGGTGAATGATCAACTTAGGAGTTTCTGATCACTGGGCAGGATACATTGATAAGACATCTCTATCATTAGCCACCATCTTCTACTTGTTTCTTGTGCCCTCATCACATCACAGAACCGAGTGAAAGAATCCCCCTGCTCTCCCAAGACTTCAAACCCAAATGATGGAAATAGGACATTATCTATTCACCAACACGTTCCCTTCCACCTTTTCTTTCATTGTTCTTCCTCAGCCTTTCCAGTGCACTCTCCCCACTCCAGCTGATACAAATCTTCCAATTTTTCAAAGCCCATCCTCAGTCCCATCTCCAGTGGAAAGTTCTCTGGGATGACTCCAGGAAAACTAATCTCCTCTCTTCCAGACTTCCCATACTTGTTTGCATTCATTCACTGAGATAATATTATCTAGCTCTCTGTTTGCATAAATATATCTTATTGCCCCCAAGGAGACAGTGTGCCTCCAAGGGCTAGGCTTTATTTATCTGAGTCTTTCTCTAGCCCAGAGCCTGTCCCCATCTGCTTCTAGGCTTTGATAAATATAAAAAGAGAAAAAGAAATTGCAATTGTGTCCTATTTAAATAAAGTCTTTTATCTTTGCCATTGTTTTCTTTTAACCTATTTATTAATACCTTTTCTTTTCACTTCAGTTTATATTCCAAATATATCCCTCCTCCTCCCCTACTCAAAGAGGGGCTTTTATAACAAAGAAAAAGAATCAGGGTGGGTAGGGGAAGCAGTTTAGTCAAATTAATCAAAACATTATTGAGTCTGACAGCATGGACAATGTTCTCCATTTCCCATTCCCCACTTCTGCAAGGAAGGGAGAATTATATTAATTATCATTATTTATCATATACAGTCTCATGGCATTTGATTTCTTTTTGTTATTATTGTTGCTCTTTTCAATTTACACTGTTTGGTAATGAAATTATGTTAATTGTTCTTCTGTTTCTCCTTACTTCATTTTGCATCAATTTATATAATGCCTTCCTATAGCTTTCATCCTCTTTATTTCTTATATCACATATTCCATTACACTCACATAATGGATCATTCATGATACTATATGATATGTGATACATATCACATTTGTGATAAAAATGTGATAATAAAGTTGTTAATAAACTTAGCTGCCTATGGAAGTCAGAACAACCTCTTGTTAGAACAAAGTTCACATTTTATATGAGACTAGATGACAAAAAAAAAAGAAAAAGATGATGAGCATTTAAAACAACAGCAACATGACCTATTTATGTTATTGAAACTGAAAAAAAAGAGTAAAAGAATTGAGAAGACACCTAATCTGATTATGTCATATGAAAGTTTAACTGATGTAAATCACTTGCTTTAATAAAGAGATAAAAAGAAGTTAAACACAAACATGATCTATTTGCCAAGCAGAGAGATAACAGCAGTCCAGGGCAATACTGGTTTACAAACTTGTAAGACCTTACAGCTGATAGAAAAAAAAAACTATGACCAGTTCCAAATTATTAACAAGTGTGAATCAGAAGAGGAAAAAAACAGCTTCAAAAAAGCTTGGTAAGACCCAAAACATTTGATGCATCAAAAATTAGAAGGGAAACAAACAAGTAGGAAAAAGGGGGGAAAAAAAAAACCAAACTTTGTATCAATTCTTTTTTTTTTTCTGTTAAAATCCTCATATCCCAGATGCATAGGGAATAATTACAATTCATAAGAAAAATAAGGACCATTTTTTAATAGATAATGAACAGGCAGTTTCAAAAAGAAGAAACTCAAGCTATCAACAACCATATAAAAAATGCTCCAAATCACTAACAGTTAGAGAAATATCAATTAAAGCAATCACAGGATACTGCCTCACACTCATTAGATTGGCAAAGATGACAAAAGAGGATGTCAAAATTGGATTTTTAGAAGATAGCTGACTCCATTTTGTTCAAAATTACTGATATTATTATTATTATTGTTATTATTTTGCCTTTCTACATGATGCCTCTTTGTCTCCTTCAGTACCTTTCTTTTTATTCACAACTACTTTAAAAAGAGACCTCCTAAGCCTTTAAATAATTCTAGGAAAAATTTACCCCCTTCTTTATTATATAAAATTAAGCTTCTAATGGGAGCTTAACAAATATTGATTAACCAAGCAATGGAAAATGAAAATAGTGGTATCTTTGGTCAGGTGTAAAAGACTATGCTAAATAACACATTCTTTCCTTTTTAACAATTTAAGCATCCTAATAAGTACATTTCCTACCTATATGCTCTAACTAATCTTATCCATAATTGCTAGGAAAAACCTCTTTTGTTATGCTTTCTGGGAAAAATAATATATACAAAGAGAGAAATGCAGTTTTGTACATGTACAAAATAGGAATTTGTTTTTCCACTATGCATACTAGTTATTTTTTTTTCTAATAAAGCTTTTTATTTACAAAACATGAGTGACCTTTCAACATTGACCTTTGCAAAAAAACCTTTTTTTTCCCCAAGCTTTTCCTTTCCTTCTCCCCACCTCCCACCCCTAGATGACAGGTAATCTAATACATGCTAGATAGGATAAATTATATGACAAATACAGTACATGTATACATATCTATACAGTTATCTTACTGCACAAGAAACATCAGATCTAGAAAGAGAAGAAGAAAAAAAACAACCTAAGAAGGAAAACAAAATGCATGGAAATATTCACAGAAAGCGTTAAAATGCTGTGTTGTGGTTCACTCTCAGTTCCCACAGGCCTCTCTCTGGATGTATATGACTATCTTCATCGCAGAACAACTGGTTTGAATCACATCATTGTTGAAGAGAACCATGTCCATCAAAATTGATCATCGTATAGTCTTGTTGCTGTGTATGATGTTCTCCTGGTTCTGCTGATTTCACTCAGCACATACTAGTTATTAGTTATTAAAGTGTTTTTTTTTCCCATCCTTAAATTGGGAAACTGTAGTGAGGAAAAATATAAATAAATGTGTGTTGTTTTTTTTTTTTTTTAAACAAATAAGCAAAGAAAAAAATAGAACAAAACTAATGGAGATTTATCTCTAGGAATGGAAAAGAACTTCCCTAAAGCCAAAAAAAAAAAAAAAAAAAAAAAAAGAAGAAAAAAAAAAAAGGCAAGTGATGAAATTAAGTAGTTATCCTGAAGGCATTAAAAGGCAAAAGATAGAAAGACTGCAAATGGATGAAAGATGATCAAGCACTCCAAAGATTTTTTTTTTTTTTTTTGCTTAGGCAATTGAGGTTAAGTGACTTGCCCAGGGTCACACAGCTAGGGAATGTTAAGTGTCTGAGACCAGATTTGAACTCAGGTCCTCCTGACTTCAGGGCTGGTGCTCTATCCACTGTGCCACCTAGCTGCCCCTTGCGCCACCTAGCCACCCCACTCCAAAGATTTTTATAGCAAGCTCTTCAGCACCATGAGTACAACCACCCCACTTGGATATTCTTAGCAATCCTGAATGTGCTTATAGACAAAGTGGAAAGAATAGTAAAGAAACAAAATTGGAGAAAGTAAGTGGAACAGACTACATACACAGAGTATGACACAGTTTTGAGGGCATTGGGTACTTGAATTGAAAAGTGTCTGAAGTAGACCATATCTTGGCCAAGACCAGCTATTTGAATGATGTGCATAATTCTGAAAAAAAAAAAAAAGTCAACAACCTAGAAAACTGTTCAAAACGTAGAATTGGTCAAATGGAAAAGGAGATACAAAAATCCACTGAAAAAAACAACTCATTAAAGAGAAAGTACAAAAGCTAATTGAGGAAAATGATACCTTAAAAGTTAGAACTGAATAAGTAGAATCTAATGACCGTATGAGACATAAAGAATAAATTAAACAAATTCAAAAAAAAAAAAAAGGGAGGGGGCAGCTAGGTGGCGCAGTGGTTAGAGCACCAGCCCTGAAGTCAGGAGGACCTGAGTTCAAATCTGGTCTCAGACACTTCCTAGCTGTGTGACCCTGGGCAAGTCACTTAACCCCAATTGCCTCAGCAAAAAGCAAAAAAAAAAAAAAAAAAAGGAAGAAAATGCAAAATGTCTCATGTAAAATAAAAAAAACAAAAACAAGAACAGCTGACCTGGAAAATAGAACCAGGCAAGACAATGGGCAGAATCATTGGATTACTTAAAAACCATAATCAAAAAGAGGACCTGGACAGCATCTTTCAAAAAACTGTCAAGAAAAATTGTCCTGATGTCTTGAAATCAGAGGGCAAAGTAGGCATTGAGAAAGAATTCACCAATCGCCTCAGAAAAGAGATCTCAAAATAAAAATTCCAAGCCAAACTTCAGAACTATCAGGTCAAGGAGAAAATATTACAAATGATCAAAAAAGAACAATTTAAATATCAGGAAGTCACCATCAGAATTACACAGGACTTAGCAACTACAAAGTTAAAGGACTGAAGTCATGGAACATGATATTCTAGAAAGCAAAGGAGCTTGAGAATCAACTCAAAAGTTGAGAAACAATTGAGAATCACTTACCCCACAAAATTAAGCATAATACATCAAGGGGGAAAAAAATGGTCATTCAATGAAATGTTTAGAAAAATTGCATATATTTAAGTTACATCAGTTTGCTCACTGTCTAGGGGAGGGGAGAGGGAATGGAGGGAAGGAGAAAATTTCAAAACAAGATTAAAAATGTATTTGGAAAAAAAAACATTAAAATGAATGTTGAAAAATAAATTTATGTGTATTTGGAAAAATAAAATATGGAAAAAATTACATCACTAAGAATAGAAGGAATATATATATATATATATACATACATATATATGCATATATATACATAACTATCTATTTATCTATCTATCTAACCATTTATACATAACTATCTAACTATCTAACCATACATATATATACAGGGTATGGGTATTAGGTGAATTTGAGGGAATAATATTAAAAAATTAAGGGATGAGAAAGAGTACACTGGGTCAGAAGGAAGAACGAAGTAGAATAGTGTAAATTATTTTACATAAAGAAGTACAAAAGATCTCTTAAAGTGAAGATGGGAAAGTGGGTGATGAGCATCACTTGAAGTTTACTCTCATCAGTATTGGATCAAAAAGGGAATAATATAGACAAATAGTTGAATACGGAAATCTATCTTACCCAATAGGGAAGCAGGAGGGGAGGAAATTAAGTAAAGGGAGTCTGGGGATAGGGACAGAAGAGAAGGCAGATCAGGAGAGGTGGTAGAAACAAAATATTGGTGAAGAAGGAAAGAAGAGAGAGGACAAACAGAAAGAAGAATAGCATGAAGGTAAATACACAGGCAGTAATCATAACTGTGAATGTGAAAGGGATAAACTTTCACACACAAAAAGGGGATAGCAGAATGGATCAAAAAACAGAATTCTGCAATATGGTATTATAAAAAACACACTTCAAGCAGAAAGACACATAGAGTGAATTTAAAGGGCTGGAGCAGAATCTATTATGCTCCAACTGAAGTAAAAACAAAAGGAAGGGTAGCAATCCTGACCTCCGAAAAAGTAAAGGCAAAAAATAGATCTAATTAAAAGAGATGAGAAAACTACATCTTACTAAAAAGTACCATAGATGATGAAACAATATTAACTCTAAATGTATATGTACTGGGGCAGCTGGGTGGAGCAGTGGATAGAGCACCAGCCCTGAAGTCAGGAGGATCAAATTTTACCTCAGACACTTAAAGCTTTGTAGACCCTGGGCAAGTCACTTAATTGTCTCAGCAATATGTGTGTGTGTGTGTGTGTGTGTGTGTGTATGTATATATATGCATCAAATGATATAACATCCAAATTCTTAAAGAAGTTAAATGAGTTACAGGAAGAAAGAGACAGCAAAACTATACTAATATTGGACCTCAATTGTCCCCTCTCAGAGCTTGATAAATCCAACCAAAAAATGAACAAGAAATAAATTAAGAAGGTAAACACAACATTAAACCCATAAGCAAATTAGAATAAGGAATACCTGTAAGATCTATGGAAAGGGGAAAAATTCATAACCAAACAAGAGATAGTGAGCAATACAAAATGTAAAATAGATAATTTTGATTATCAACCAAAATCAGAAGGAAAATTGAAAGCTGAGAAGCAATCTTTACAGCAAGTGTCTCTAATAAAGGCCTCATCTCTCAAATATATAGAGAACTGGAACAAGTTTATGAAAACACAATCCATTTTCTAACTAATAAATTATCAAAGAATATGAATAGGCAGTTTTCAAATGAAGAAATTAAACTATCTATAGGCATGTGAAGAAGTCCTCTACATCACTTTTGATTAGAGAAATGCAAATTAAAACATTTCAGATATAACCTCACATCTATCAGATTGGTCAATATGACAAAAATATAAGTGATAAATGTTGGAGAGGATGAGGGAAAATTGGGACACTAATGCTTTGTAGATGGAGTTATGAATTGATCCAAACATTCTGGAGAACAATTTGAAGTTATGCCCAAAAGACAACTAGACTGTGCAAACCCTTTGATCCGGCAAGACCCAAAAAGATCATTAAAAAAAGGAAAAAAACCTACATGTGCAAAAATATTTGTGGCAGCCCTTTTCATGGTGACAAAATATTGGAAACTGAGGGGATGCCCATCAATTAGGGAGTGGCTGAACAAGCAGTGGAATTTGAATATAATGGAATACTACTGTGCAATAAGAAATGATAAACAGACAGATTTCAGAAAAACCTGAAAAGACTTTACAAATTTATGCAATGAGCAGAACCAAGAAAGCATTTTATATAGTATCAGCAATATTGTGTGAGGATTTATTGTGATGAACTCAACCCTTTTCAGTAACACAATGATTCAAGTACTAAAGACTCACAGAAGAAAATGTTATCCATAACCAGATAAAGAATTGATTAATTCTGAATGCAGATAAAAGCATATTATTTTCCACTTTATTTTTTCCATTTACCTTATTCTTTTTATCTGTTTCTTCTTTCACAACTATAATTAATATAGAAATATGTTTTACATGATAGCACATGTATAAATTATATCAAAATGCCTACCATCTTCAGAAGAAGGGAAGGAAGGGAGAAGAATTTGGAACTCAAAATCTTATAAAAATATCCTTCATATGTAACTGGAGGGAAAATAAAATAATATTAAAAATAAACAAATAAATATTTATTTTAAAAAGCTAAATGTGGCTGTATCACCTGTAGGAGCAGTTGCCACACTAACTCCATAGGAATTGCTTCCCAGATTATGGTTGACTGCACTAGGCTAGAAGCATTTGCTATTCTAAAGGCTCTTGAGTTCAAGATCTTAATCTATTTCTATCAGGACCTAAGGAGAGATGCTGATCATGGTGTGTGTAGGAGATTGACTAACTTAGTACATTCTACTTCCTGTCTCTAAGTGTGCTTTGCTACTTCATCAAGGATAGATTGTCCTATGAGAAACTGATTAGCAGTTAATGGGAGTGGTTAGCTCCTTATCTATAGGAACTGCTTCCTTGGGTGACAGCTGTGACAGTTGATCTAAAAGTAGAAATATAGTCTGGAATGTGATGCTGCTCACAGGGTCTGCCTATTGGTGGCAGTCAATCAGTAGTTGGCAGTAGTAATGAAGAAGAAAGTGGATCCCCTCCCTCAATGATAAAACCTAGGCCAAATGTAAATTTATTTATTTATTTATTTTTAATTTTCCCTTTTTTTTTTAATTGAAACACTTTATTTTCAAACATATGCAAGGTTAATTTTTCACCACTGAAAAAGCTTATGTTCCAATTTACCCTCCATTCCCCCCACTTCTTCCCCTAGATGGCAAATAATCCAATATATATTAAACATGGCAAAATATATGTAAATCCAATATAGGCATATATATTTATACAATTCAGATGTAAGTTTAAATGAAACACTCACATTCTCAGCAATCTTAGTCGAGCCAAAAGTCCTGGGTTATATTCATCAGGATTTGAGGAGAAATGGCCATTAGGTGGTGGTGATGGTTTGATTTGCCTAGAACATGCTGTCTTTCTTTTAAGGTAATGTACTGCTTCATTAAGACTGGCTTGCCTATAAGACAAGAGTTCTCATCTGTGATGAGGTCCTGTTCATGGATGGCACCATGATAGTGGCATTCAGTCCTAGAACATTTCTGAGTATTTTAAATGAGATATGATCATTCAGAAGATTTTGTATTAAGTATTCACACAGGAAAAATCAAGTGGATGATTATTGACCAAACACCACATTTGAATGGACAAGCAATAAAGCTCATCCATCAATATACGCATCTTGGAAAGACTCTATAAATGGACGATGAGTGGGACTTGAACAGAAATTGAAGAATTGAGCTGGATGACTTTTGGGAAACTTCAAATGTCTTTTACTGATTCCAAAGTTATCCATTAAACAAAAGTCACATGGCAACAGTAAAGAATGGACAAATATGTGCTTTCCTTGAATCCTTAGGATGTAGAGTTAATCTGGGAAAGGTCCCCAGCACTGCTCACGGACCACCATCATCAAACTTATGGGAAGATGTAGAAAAACATCATTGTACAGGATGGAGAAGCCTGGGAGAGAATGGCATCAAGGACAGTGGCGGAATATCCACATTAATGATATAATGTGGACAAGAGAACACTTTGCTTAAATTAATCATGACTTTATAGAGAGGGGCATTCCCTTCAACAGTATAGATCTCAGCCATGTTTGTCTTACAAATCTTTGTCATCATTATTATCACCACAACTAGCCTTCATAGAACCCTTTGAGGTTTTTGAAGCACTTTACATGTGTTACCTCTTTTGATCCTCACAACAGACCTATGAGGTAAATGCCATTTATGTCCCCATCTCAATGATGAGGAAACTAAAAGTGAGAATTGTTAAGTAATTTGGACAGTGCCACAGAGCTAGTAAGTGACTGAGGAAGGAATTAGACTGAAACCTTCCTGACTCCAAGTCCAACCCTTTACCCACCATACCAATCTTTAGCCTCCTTGACCATTCCATGGTATTTGACACTGTACATTAGCCTCTCTTCCTGGACACTCTCTCCTCCCAGGGTTTTCATGACATAGTTTTCTTCATTTTTATCCTACTTGTCCAACCACTCATCATTATCCTTTCCTTCTTCCTATCCACTTCCATTATTTTTGACATATACCAAGACTCTGTGACGGGTCTTCTTTTTCTTCATATATTCCTACTTGGTGACATCTTCAGCTCCAATGGGTTCAGATGATTCCCAGATTTATATATTCAGCCCAAATCTCTCCTGAGTTCTTGTCCTGCCTCACCAAAGACCTATTGAAAATTTTGAACTGGATGTCCCATAGAGAGCTCAGATTCAACATGCCTGAAACACAACTTATCATCATTCCCTCCCTCCCCCCCAACACACATCTATCCATTTCCCAAATTTCCCTATTATTGTCAAGTATCCCACCATCCTTTCAAGTCACCCAACTTGACCTCAGGATCATATTCAACAACTCACTCTCATTCATCCCACATAGTGGATGAATATTGCTGCTTCTATTTCCATAATATCTTTTTATACTTCTCTCTACTCATACAGCCATCATCCCAGCTCAGGCCTTTATAGCCTCTTACCTGAACTATTGAAATAGTAACCCAACTGGTCTCTCCACTTTAAGCCTCCTCCCTCTCCAATCCATTCTCCACACAGCTTACAAAGTACTCATCTTACTATATCACCCCACCACTCAATCAACTCGAGTGGCTTCCTACTACCTCTAGGGTTAAATATAAACTCTGCTTGACATTTAATCTCATCATATTCTCGTC
This sequence comes from Myrmecobius fasciatus, assembly GCA_023553655.1. NCBI lineage: Eukaryota > Metazoa > Chordata > Mammalia > Dasyuromorphia > Myrmecobiidae > Myrmecobius > Myrmecobius fasciatus. Next base: position 50,017 of record JAJPUD010010805.1, read on the forward strand.
CCTACCTTTCCCGTTTTCTATTTTTCTATTTTTTTTTATTACCCACCTCAGCAATGGAAAAATAGCCAACTATTTCCCATTCCCCTATAACTTCATTACAGCTATTGATCCTGCTTTGTACACATTTGTTTGGGTGTTATCTAACCCATTAGATTATAAACTCCTTGAGAGCAGAGATTGTCTTTTGCCCCTTTGTTTTGTACCTTCAGAGCTTAACACAGTATCTGACACATACTAAGCACTTAATCAATGTTTGTCAATTGGTCTTTCTCTAGAATATTCTCCCTTCTTACCTCCATCTCTTAGTTTCTCTGACTTCTTTTAAGAATCAATTCAATTTATTGGGGAAATAGAGACATGCTAAGATACAGAGGATCCCAGATGCTCAGTAAGCATTCAACTGGGGCTTCACTAATCCATGAAGGAAATCACCTCTAGACTCTTCCCTCCAATCCAGAGATCCAGGAGGTAAGGATCAAGGAAAATGCCCAGAGGAATCCTGCAGAGATCATAGGATAGAAAAATTGCAAAGGCAGGTAGAGAGTCTAGTGCAGAGAGCAGGATGTAGGCAGTCATTCCTAGAGCCTTTGGGGATATTCCTAACATTTTCTGCCTGAATCCCCTAGCACCTAGACCTAATTGATCAGCTGAAAACTTCCCAAAGTCCATAGCTATAGGAGACTGAGTTTGGGAAATCCTGGATAGAACCAGTAAAGTGCTCCCAGCCCAACCCTTGCAAAGGCCTGAACTTCCCCTAAACCCATAGCCAAATGCCAGAATTCATTCAGGAAGGAGCAACCTTAGGATTTCCCCAGGTATGCATCACAGAACTTCTGGAAACAGAGTCCAAGGTGAGTCTAGTCCAATCCTGGCCTAGAGTACAGATCAGCTTCAGAGCCTTCCAGACAGGTTCCAGTGGCCCCAAGTCAGCTATGGGAGAAAGTTTCTAGGCAATCCAGCTATTTTCTAGTCCTTACATGAGGAAACCTAGGAAAATTCTGCCCAGCATGAGGAAATACCTTGGCTTTAAAAAGTCTAAGAGATAAACCTCAAAACTACTAGAGATTTTACAAGTCCAGATAAAGCTTCACAAGAAAAAAAGTCCCTGGCAACACCTAGCACTTAGAGGAAATGAAATAAGAGGTACAGAATGGAAAAAAAAAAAAAAAAAAACTATGGAGAATAAAATGGGAAGGAAATCTGCTGCTGTGGAATAAACAGTGGGAAATTTTACTCAAAAAAAAGAGATGTCACAGACACCTAGGTGGTACAGTGAATAGAGCACCAGCTCTGAAGTCAGGAGGACCTGAGTTCAAATCTCATCTCAGACATTGTACATTTCCTAGTTGTGTGATCCTGGGCAAGTCACTTAACCCCAATTGCCTCAGCAAAAAAAAAAAAAAAAAAGAGGGGAATGTCTTGAAAATTATAACAGGTCTGACAGAAAACATGAACTCAACAGTACAACAAGAATTATCACAGTTTTTAAAATGAAGGAAAAAAAGAAAAAAAATCTAAAAATTATATCAAAAACAACTAACTTGTAAACTAGGTTAAGGAGAGATTTTTAAAGAATTATCAGCCTCAGAAACTGGAAACTGAATGGATGCCCATCAATTGGAGAATGGCTGAATAAATTATGGTATATGAATGTTATGGAATATTATCGTTCTGTGAGAAACGACCAGCAGGACGATTTCAGAGAGGCCTGGAGAGACTTGCATGAACTGATGCTGAGTGAAGTGAGCAGAACCAGGAGATCTTTTTTCACGGCAACAATATTATATGATGATCAGTTCTGATGGACATGACTCTTTTCAATAAATGAAATGCTTCAAACCAGTTCCAATTGTTCATTGAAGAAAGCCATATACACCCAGAGAGAGGGATGTGAAATGTGGACCAAAACATATCATTTTCATGCTCTCTATTGATGTTTGCTTGTATTGTATTTCCTTTATCTGATTATTCTTTCTTGTAGATACGATTTCTCCTGCACAAAAATGATGTGTGGAAATAAGTATACATATATTCGATTTCTTAAGTATTTTAACATAATTAACATGTATTGGATATCCTGCCATCTAGAGGAGGGGTGGGGAGTAGGGGGGAAAAATTTGTAACAGAAAGCTTTGTAAGGGTTAATGTTGAAGAATTACCCATACATATGTTTTGCAAATAAAAAGTATTAATAAAAAAAAAAAAAGAATTATCAGCCTCTCCCAAAATTATCAGAAAAGAGTCTAGATGTATTTTAGGAAATTATAAATGAAAATAGCTCCAGAACTCTTAGAATCAGAAGGTAAATGAAAATAGCGAGACTCTAACAATCACCTCCTGAAAGAAAACTCAAAATGAAAATTCCTCAGAATATCATAATCCAAATCCAGACCTTCCAGGTTAAAAATAATACTCCAAGCAGCCAAAAGAGAATTCAAATTCCAAAGAGTCAAAATCAGGATTACAGAAGATTTAATAGTTTCAAGGAAAGGAGATTTTGGAACATGACATTTTAAAATCCTACAAAGGTTTATAACTTATCCAGAAAAACTAAGCATAATTTACAGGAGAAAAAAAAAGTCTGATAAAAAAGACCAAGACTAGGTAGATATTTGGAAATAGAAATATAGTCAACAAGAGAAACAGAAAAAGATATGTGATTTATATACTCCAAAGGAACTATGTGGAGGTGAGGTTTTTTTTGGTTTGTTTGTTTTTGCTGAGACAATTGGGGGTAAGTGACTTGTACAGGGTCACACAGATAGGAAATGTTAAATGTCTGAGGTTAAATTTGAACTCAGGTCCTCCTGATTTCTGGGCTGGTGCTCTACCTACTACACCTACTACCTACTACACCAACTAACTGCCCCCTACCTCCCCCCCCACCTAGGTGAGTTTTTTACATGTAAATAGGATAAGAAACAAATGGCTTCTTAAAGCTCTAATATCCAGTATGTTTATTAACAAAGCGCTCCAAAAAAAGTATGCATTTGTATGTATAACACGGGTGGTATTGTATGCTATTTTGTCTGTGTAGTTTATATGTGTTCATATAAGCCAATCTAGATGTAGCTTGAAGGGAGGCAAAAATAGATACCTCTAAAGTCTCCTCCCTTAATTTTTCTCCAAAGAAGATTTTGATTTCAGCCAGGAGGGGAAGATGGACCAAAGGATGACCCTACTGCTCTCCTCAGGGAAAAAGAGGTAGTAGGATAGAATCATATCTAGCTATTCTCTTAAACTTTTTTGTTGTTGTTGATAAAAACACTTAGAGATACAAATTTTTATCTCTGATGTGCTTTAGCTGTATCTCATAAGTTTTGGCATATTGTTTCCCCAAACAGAGAAAGAACAATTCAGTGAATTAATTGTATAATTAAAAAAATTTGAACAATAAATCAAAAAAATCCTCAACTAAACAACAAAATAGATGAAAATTAAAGAAGAGATTAATGAAATCAAAAGCAAAAAAACATTAATAAATAAAATTAGAAGCTGTTTTTTTTTTT